>QEOT01008203.1:229326-357848 GCA_003123785.1 Pterocarya stenoptera | reverse complement strand
AACTGGTTGGTATCACCTACTTGATGGTTGTGTTTCAGACCTTATGTGCTAAGTGATGCCAGCTACTATGGCATGGGGAAGAAACAATGTGTATTTTCACATGGCTTCTTAACCCAATTGGAGCATCCGTTTAACCTGGTTGGCAAACAAGGTTTTCTGAAATTTTGATTACTAGTAACCATGAACTTCATATGCATGGTCGTGTTCACATCATGGAATTACATGCTCCTATTTGCTTTTATAAAGTAAAAAATAAGACCCCTAATGAAAATATTCCCTTATAATTTAGCCAAAATCCATGATCCGAAACTCCAAAAATTCTCAAATCTGCCTTTTACATTGTTACATTTTTATCTCATTTTCGTGGGACCTTTATGCAGTGTATATGGTGAACCAATTCCTGTCAAGGAGCTTGCTGATCGTGTAGCTAGTTATGTTCATCTGTGTACACTCTATTGGTGGCTAAGGTTTGACAAGACAACCAGTAGTTGCCATTCATTTTATTTTTTTCTCATTATTATCCTTAGAGGAATAACTGATGGTGCTGCAGACCTTTTGGATGCGGAGTTATTCTTGGTGGCTATGACAGAGATGGACCACAACTTTACATGGTTGAACCCTCCGGTATTTCATATGTGAGTCAATTGTTTTAGTAAAATCGGACAATAAATGTAGAACGTCACTTCTTTTGCCTTTTACATCATCATTATCCATAAATCAATTGTAATATTTATGTTATATTGTATTTCTTTGTTCCAAAATGACTTTTGGCATCTGTTCTAGAGGTACTTTGGTGCTGCAATTGGAAAGGGCAGGCAAGCAGCTAAAACGTAAGTTGAGTTATAGCTGTTTATCAAATTCTAGGAGCAGCTAATGATGTATTACAACTTGACAATTTCGTTGAACACGAATTTTCCAACTGATATTAACATGGCCCTACTTTTTAACTCCACAAACTTACTTCTCTCTCGCTCTCTTTTTGTCATAATTCTTGGCATGCCTTAATCCTGCCTGTGGGTGACTTCATCCCAACCTGGACTAAGGTTATGCTTCTACAAAAGTTTGATCTTAGGACAAACTGAATGGGTATTGTACTTTTTAATGTTGTAATTGGTATATCTTGCATCGGAGTTCTGCCACAACTAAAATCAAAATGAAGTTAATTCACTACAGAATTACACAGGATTATTTCCTGTGCTTATTAAATAAACTATCATTTTCTGGTTATTTGGACGAAAGCTAATGGGATGCTTGTATGTAAGATTTTCTCAAAGATTTGTGAAACTTTTAGAAAATTTTTAAACATAGGCTTTATGGGGTTTTGTGAAATTGGAAAGACCCATTAAAAATATATTTGGATTGAGAAAGTTTTTAGAAATGCATAAAAATGGTGGGGGGAAATACGTTTTGAAGGAAGATTTTTGTGAGGTTTTATGAGTTGTGAAAATTGTTTTGGTTTCATTTTGTTAAGAAAATCAAGATAAGATGTTTTGATGATTGAGATTGTTTTGGTGTAAAACAGGTTTGTACTGAGTAAGTCTTTGATCAAATTTACAATTACACTTTGTTCCCAAACATGACCCAAGAATCTGGTGGTGTCATTGTTTATCCAGTTATTAGTAATGTAAGTAACGTATTCGTGCGTCTTAACTAGTACAATCGCATGGTTGTAAATTATAATCATGACTTCTTATTGAAGAATACCCTATTCTTTTGTTATTCCCATGCTAATGTCTTATGGAACCCCCTAGGGGTCGGCTCAAGTGGTAAAAGGTCTTGGCCTTGACAGCAGGTCTAAGGTTTGAACCCTTGGCTGCAAACAATTGCTAGGGGCCATTGGATTGGGGGAATATCTCCTTGAATTACCTGAGGTGCATTTGCAGAAAACTTATTGCTGAGGGCTTGTGCACCCCCAAATTTGTCGGGACTTTGTTCCAAACACCCGATGCCAGTAAAAAATAAAATATCCCATGGGACTACATTACTCATAGAAAGGTATCTTATGTTAGTAAATCAGGAGTGAGGCGGGTAATGCTACCAAATTTGTCCATAAGGATTTTATAATCTGGATGAGTGCTGCTGCTTTGTTATGTTATGTTGCAATGTTTTAATTCATCAGTTATACAACTTATTCTGATTATAGTTCTTTTAATTGAATTTTGATTATATGTTTTGCACTAGTGATGCTGCTGATTCATATAATGAAATAATTTTTTCAGAGAGATCGAAAAGTTGAGGCTTTCAGACTTGACTTGCCGTCAAGGGGTTATTGAAGTTGCCAAAATGTGAGTGTTGCTACTACTGTTTTGTAAATTTTGTATCTTGCCTCTCTGATGCCATTATCTAGTTGTAGAGTTTTCCTTTCTATTTTATAGATTTTCTTTTTGATAAGTTATCAAAGATCTTATTGAAGAACACATACATACAATCATAAAAGACATGCAATCATTCAATAATTTTTCTTCCCTTTTCTTTCTTCCATTCATTGAAAATCATTACTACATATAAAAAGATCATCATATAGCGAAAGCTTCAATAAAAAAATTCCATTACATCCATCCACATGCTTTTATAATAAAGGGTACATCAAAAGTGCTATCAACAGGTAATCTTTACTTTATAATAATTGAACCCCAAGATTTTAGAGAAAGAACATTACATCTATACTAAAGAAATAAAGGTTCCATGGGTGAGTCCTAAAGGCTCTGCCGTGGGGTGGTTCCCCTGTCATAAAAAAAAGAAGAAGAAATAAAGATATATTCATGATTACTACACACTATAGAAGGGACATTATATATATATATATTGAAAAAATGAAGGTGTGGTCATAGTTACTTACCTCTTAGCTTCAAGCAACAAATGAGCATGTCAATAATCACCATTCAAGCATACACATATTACCACATCAATTCCTAATCATTTTTTATGGGTAAAAATAAATTCCTGATCAAATTCTTACTATCTAATTAAGGAAAGGACTTTCATTGCATGGGGTTACTTGCTTGAATTTCTAGCAAGTTATGAATACGTTTTGTTCCTAAACTATCACTCTTGGAGGTAGTTATTGTACTGTCCACTTAAGGGTAGCAATTGGTGTAACACTCCCATCCTCTAGGGTTAGGAATGCTACTAACATTTAAAAAGATTTTCATACAAGTCAGGTATAAAAGATTCTATAAATAAAAAACAAACTGAAATTTATTAGATAAAAGAGTTAGAAATAGCATTTATCAACAAAATCCAAGTCTTGCGCTTTTTCCAAACATCTCAAATAATAATAATCATGAAATCATTATTTAAAAGGTTCCTGAGACAGCATGGAAAAGCTACTCTCTCTAATGCAAGCTCTCGGTCGATTGAGACCTCCATCTCATCTCTTGAGCTATTTCTTGTCCTATAGCTTCGTCCTCACAATCTCCTTCACCTGGACAATTAATACAAATATTAGTTGAATACTCAGCAAGCAATTACATCATATAGTAAACAATATAATAAGATAGATTTTTAGTTATGAAAGAGCATTCTCAGTCGAACTTTCAGTCATATACATATTTATATAGACTTTTCTTTAATCCGTCTATGGCCAACACACTATTAGACCCTTGTAAAAGGGTTAGTGGTCCTTGTGGTCATGGCTCCTCCGATGACTTTCAGGAAAGAACCTAGTACTCCTTAGGGAAGGGGGAAGGGCATCACTAGGCACACTGCCAGCAAGTCATTCCCGGTGTTGCAATCACTGCTCTCCCCTTGTACCTTAAAACTTCTACACATGGCCCATTCTGAAAACAACTAACTTTAAGTATGCATTCATTCTCTTTCTTTTTTCCTTTTCTCTTCTTTATCTTTCATTCATTCAGCATATGCTATTTCTATACATATATCATGGCAAGTGGCAGCATACATACAATCTCATTTTGCATTCATTATGTTTATAATAAAAGGTACATGTAACATGGGCTACCAATGAATGGACTATAAATCATATCATCATTGAAGCATTACATATTTATAACTTTGCAAGAAGAGCATTTTGTCATTTGTTTACTTAAATAACAAGAAGGGTAATATGATCACAATTACTTACCTCTACAATATCGGCAACAACACCTATACAATCACATTTACATCATCACATCAATGTTGATACAACTTCCATCTCTTAACTAAGGGACAGACTTGAGTGTCAAAGTTTGGCATCTCTGGTGCTGTTTCGTTCTTAACAAAGGTTTCCAATCTTTCATTCTGGACATGCTTTCTAAAATTTCCAGCAAGTACAGTGGGGTTCCTATATGAATTCCCATTGGTTTTGGTGATAATCTAGAGTTAGATCCTCTGTCTTTGCGTGCGTGATGTTATGATAAGGATTTGGGATCTTGTAATCATTATCTAAAGTGAAGAGGTCTGCTGTCAAAACTTTGACAGCAAGCTGTAACATATGTATGCATCCATCTAAATGTCATGCTATGTGTGGTTTTGAGGGTTATTCAAACCCCTAACAGGTAACAGGATTTTGCTTATTCCTAGTCTTAGGAATACGTGGGAAATTTCGGTTTTAGGCCATCTGGGGTTACTGATAGCACCCCCTTTTTCATGCTTGATGGAAATTTCGTCATGTTTTTATGACTTTCTTAGGGAACCTTAGATCTAGGGCTCTCAGTCATAGGTCAAGGATGACTATCATGCTGGAATTTTGGCCTCTAAGGTATATTGGTGTTGTTAACAGGAACCCCTTCCAGAATTTGATGATAGTTTGACAGAATTTAAAAGGCTGTGCATGTCAAGGTTCAGATATTTAATTGGTGACAAAATCTCTCTTTTGTGGTGTTCTTGATTCTAAAAACTGGGACAGCACCATGTGACAAAACTTGACTTGAATTTCATGGATGAGTTTGTGCATGCAAGCCCTATGGTCTAAATCTCATTATGAACATGAAAACTCGGCGGACCTGCTCACCTAGGGTTTCAGCCATATCAAGAATTTGTAGTGCTTAGCAGCTGTAATCGCCTTGGTACCTGGGCAGCCATCGGTAACTGGTTTATAGGCTTCAACTAACACTTAATATTTGGGTCTTATCAGAGAGATACACTGAGATTGTTGATGACTTCTTTCCAATAATTTGTCAAGAAATCTTCAAGAAAGGGTGTGAGGGCAGGTGGCAAGTGTAGGTCACTCACTGTCTTTGGTCTATGGCGGTCAGGGTTTTGTGAATGAAGAGGCTGGTGGCACAAACAGATATTTGGGGCAGAATTTCTGAAACAATCTCTAGGTTTTATTGAAAAAGAATGGGATGTGGCCCCTAGAAATTATTTGCATCCAAGTGTTCGAACGTTAGACCTAGAGAGAGTATGCCACCAAGATCAAGGCCCTAACCACTTGAGTCAACCCTGGGGGTTGGGAAGAAAACAATTTATTAGGGCTAATAAACAAGATTTTCAAAGTTTCTAGGGTTTATATTGCAGGTTAGAACTCCACGTATTTGTGTGGCAGCAGCATGGGTCTCCGTTGAAACTACTGGAATGCCCTTGTATGTCACATCAATCACATACCAACAAACATGAAAAGTCATAGTAAATCCATCCGGGCGCCGTGCTTTGTTGCCAAATATACTTTTAACCAATTTGGGAACTTCATTCTGTTCAAAATGCCTCTCAAGTCACTTGACCACGTCTTCCTCAATGGGCTAAAGAGCTTGTTTGGCAGGCTTAGGCCTCCGAGCAAAATGTTCTGAAAACAAATGTTTGTGATGCTGCACTGTGTTTTTTCATGTCAGTTTGATCAGAGAAGACTGAACCATCAACCAAAAACATCATTGTCCTCGTACACAAGTCAGCCACTCGCTGGAATTGCGTGGTGCACCTATCACCCTTATTTAACCACATAGACCTGGATTTTTGCCTCCAAGACATCTCCATTAGAGTGACCTCTTTGAAGATTAGTGATTAATTGGTTTTTCCGTATCTTCTCTTATCTCTCTCCTCTTGTGATTATCCACAATTCCAAATGCTTGCTCATTTCCAGTCTTTTAGTAATTCTTCAACGCTTTAAGTTTGTGGGACAAGATAAAGCTTTGAGTTGCTTGGAATCGGTAGAAAGACCACCATTGTCTGACCTTGTCAACAGCCTTTTGCATTTAACCACATATTCCCAAATTTGAAGTATCTTCTGCCGCCATGAATGCCTTCACAGTCTAGAGTAATGGGGAAATGATCCGAGTTTCTTTTGACATTGACAATGAAAATATGCTTCCCAATCTGGGCAAATAAAGAATCTACCTAGTCTAGACTAAGAGGGATTGTCTCTTAGACCACGTGGAGGTACCTCCAATGATGAGAATATCCATAAGATCATGCCCAAGAAATGAAGTATGAGAAATCCACCTGTAAGTCTTTAACACCCTGATCTCACAACATTAGGATTATGAATAACCCACATAAATTTGATAAAGTTATAAAGGTAGTTATGGGTGCTAATTCCCACATTGACTATTTAATAGGTGAAACTCAACTTCATAAGTGATTCTGGAGAAGTTTAAAATTGACTCCGGTCTTTTTCGTGCTTTCCCTAGAACACTACACCACCATAGTGGAACAAAGATGAGATTCACCAGATCTTTCACTTGGGAACCAAGTCATGTTAAGATTCCTGCCAACTCATCACGGTAATTCCCACCAACTATAAGGACCGTTAAGCTCCTCCCACAAATACCTTTTTTGTTGTCGGAGTTGGGCCCTTAAACATCTGCAAGAGCCCACAAGAAACCATCTTCTACATTTCTAAAGAAGAAGCCACCATAAATTCCTTCACACATTCTGCCAATTTCTCTACCAGCCTATTATCCCACATTACCAAAACTTTTGGAAGCTAAATATTTAAGAGATGGTAAAGGAAAAAAGAATTTGCAGCTTTGCAGAGTGGGTTTTGGGAGTAGGATTTTCTCATTTCCTTGAAAATGGGTAGTATCTGTGTTAAATATGAGGTATTTTGGTCATTTTGTTTCTAAAAGTGATTAGATTGACAATTTGACGCTAATGCTAAGCAGCATTTATGGAGTACATGATGAGGCGAAAGACAAGGACTTTGAATTGGAAATGAGCTGGGTCTGTGATGAGTCAAACCGTCAGCATCAGAAGGTATCACTAAATTTCAATTGCAGTGAAAAAGCTTCCTTTTTTTTTTAGTTAATTTTTTGATATTGTATCCTCTCTGTGTCACCCTTGCACATTAGTCTAAACAGCCCAGTTGTCTGCTAGTGTTGTGGGTGGCATGCTTTTGCAGTTAGTTCAATTAAATCATATATAGCTGGAAGTCACCAAGTTTTATTTTGAAGGTTCAGTTTTGTTAGTTTGTTTGTCTCTATTTGTTTTGTTTCTGTTTTTAAGAAAGTATTGCAGAGCTGAAGTTTTTTTTTTTTTTAAATAAAAAATAAAAATAAACCGGAGATAATTTTGTCTCGGGAGGTAGATAAAGAATAAAGAGCATGCGAAGACCAGTTAGAGTCCTTGACAAAGGTTTTTGTTTTTATTAAGTTGTGTAAATCTTGAAACACTTGATCTGGAATGTAATATTTTGGCATTGGACTTGTTTAACTCGACCTAGACTCCCTGTCTCTGAATCTATGGAATTCCTCATGATGCTGGTTCTTTCGGTAAATTAGGTGTGCAGTTTTAGAGTTTTCCCTTTATTTGCATTGAGGGCCGGACCTAGATTATGGTGCTGGAAGTGCCATTTTAAAGATCTGCACCAGCATTCCTTTATCATTGGAATGAAATTTGAAGGCATGCATGATTAAGTAGTAGCTCCCTGCAAGGAAATTAAGGCTCTCTCTCTTGATCACGTCCTTCAGTTGTGTAAACCAAACCTGTTTGTTTCCTATCCCATACCTGTCGATGTTGGATTGATTTTACCTCATGGCTATTTATTGTTCTGACCGGCCATTAGTTTATCCATTTGGTTTGGTGGCATTGCTTATCACTCTAGTACCTAATCCAACAGTTAACTTCATGCCCCTTTTGCCATCATCTTAGGATATTCTTTTTCTTTTAAATCCTTTTCAGGTTCCAGATGAGCTTCTCCATGAAGCTAAGGCAGCGGCTAAAGCAGCTCTGGAAGAAATGGATGCTGATTAGAAGAGCATCCCTGTTGTTATTTTTGTCTTGTTTGAGTGGCTCCACTTCGGTTTGTAATTGGATCGTTCCAGAACATCCCACAAATTAAGATATGGATAGAATGATGTTTTTCTTTTCCTTATAATCCGTTAATATTTATTGCTGCTACTGTAATTTAGATAAATGGTCAGTTTCATATCTATTGACAGGAGCCAAAGTTAGTTACTAACCGGTATCCAGTCGGTAGCTTCTGGGAGTAGCTTTGGATATGATGGTGATTTCATTTGAAAATCGAGACCAGAATGGACATCGAGAAAGAGGAAAGCACAAAGAAAAATTGAAAGAAGACATGAGAAGAGAGAGCACATCAAACGAAATCTGTTTACTGCCCACCATCACCAAAAAGAAAAAAAAAAAGAAAAAGAAAAAGAAAAAGAAAAGAAAAGAAAAGAAAAGAAAAGAAAAGAAAAAAGAATCACCCTCTTGCTCCAATCTGAATGGTTTAACTGCATACTGGCAAGAACTAACAACTATTGTAGTAAACTGCCCTCTTTGCATGATAGAAATGACTCAATGAGGTTTATCTTTGAAACTTTGGTGATCTCGCGGAAAAAGATAATTGATAATACAGTCGCTCTACACCTCTGCTTATTTATGGAAAAATGCAAATGAGTCAGGTAAAAGACGTATGATTTAGATTCTTTAGAGTTCTTGACAAAATTTTGGGATTTAAAGTAGGAGATGGGTAAATATATAAAATGAACATCATAACATTCATAAAGCATTTAATATTGTCCAAATAACTTCTTCGGGCAGCTATAAATGCTATGAGGTCATTTCATGCATCTATTTCTCTTCCACTATGGATCTTAGAGTTTAGTCAAGGACTTTAGGGGATCTCAATCATAGGGGTGAGCATCGACTTAGTCGGAGTTCAAATCTGAACCCTAACTCCGATGTCAACTTGTGTAGGCTTCGATCCTACTTCGACTCCGAGTTGTCGGAGCAGAGTCGGATTTGAACTTTTAGCTTAAGCCTTTTTTTTTAGCTTTATAATTAGCCCATTTAAAAAAAAAAAGTTCGTGAGCTTTCAAATTTCAATTTTTTGCAAAAATTAAAAACTAAAACTAGATCATTCATTGCTAATTTACATCTATACTAATATTTAACTTATTTTTATATTAGACTTATACTATAGTGTTACATGTTATTATATTATATTAGTGTCTAACTTATTTATAACTTATTTCTACACTAGACTTATTTTTAGTGTCTAATAACATGTTATTAAATTTTAATAAACTTGTATTATGTGTTAGTAACTTATTGCACTAGACTTATTAATTATTTCTATAATAGTGTCTAATTTCGTTCTATACAAGACTTATAGTATAGTGGCTAATTACATCTTAGTATACATTAGTATTACATATTGTTATACTAATGTCTAACTTATTTCTAACTTAATTATATACTAGACTTTCTAGTGTCTAATTACATGTTATTATACATTAATAAATAGTATATGTTATTAACTTATTATACTAGCCTTGTTTAAATACTAGTGTCTAACTTATTTCTATACTTTGATTATATATGGTAATAATACTACGATGTTTACATATACTAAACCATCATTAGTCTATTTATATTATAGTATAATTATATTATTTTATAATAATTAGTTCATACTAGTATATTATTGAATTTAGATATATAAGCTCTAGTTATATAACGATATTAGTATATATGATAAATATATAGATAAATACATTTTTATAACATATGTACAATATCGGAGTTGGAGTTGAAGGGCAAAGTCGGAACATAAAATCGGAGTCAGATCGGATTGGAATCAGAGTCGGTCCAGTGACACATGTAACTCCGACTCCAACAAAAAAATTAAAAAATAAATTCGACTCTAACTCCCAACCATCGGAGTTGAGCGAAGCCAAAGAGGAGTTGAAATGGAGCAGGACTCGGAGTCAGATTTTCGGATTTTTGCTTAGCCCTACTNTATACTAATATTTAACTTATTTTTATATTAGACTTATACTATAGTGTTACATGTTATTATATTATATTAGTGTCTAACTTATTTATAACTTATTTCTACACTAGACTTATTTTTAGTGTCTAATAACATGTTATTAAATTTTAATGAACTTGTATTATGTGTTAGTAACTTATTGCACTAGACTTATTAATTATTTCTATAATAGTGTCTAATTTCGTTCTATACAAGACTTATAGTATAGTGGCTAATTACATCTTAGTATACATTAGTATTACATATTGTTATACTAATGTCTAACTTATTTCTAACTTAATTATATACTAGACTTTCTAGTGTCTAATTACATGTTATTATACATTAATAAATAGTATATGTTATTAACTTATTATACTAGCCTTGTTTAAATACTAGTGTCTAACTTATTTCTATACTTTGATTATATATGGTAATAATACTACGATGTTTACATATACTAAACCATCATTAGTCTATTTATATTATAGTATAATTATATTATTTTATAATAATTAGTTCATACTAGTATATTATTGAATTTAGATATATAAGCTCTAGTTATATAACGATATTAGTATATATGATAAATATATAGATAAATACATTTTTATAACATATGTACAATATCGGAGTTGGAGTTGAAGGGCAAAGTCGGAACATAAAATCGGAGTCAGATCGGATTGGAATCAGAGTCGGTCCAGTGACACATGTAACTCCGACTCCAACAAAAAAATTAAAAAATAAATTCGACTCTAACTCCCAACCATCGGAGTTGAGCGAAGCCAAAGAGGAGTTGAAATGGAGCAGGACTCGGAGTCAGATTTTCGGATTTTTGCTTAGCCCTACTCAATCAGATGTGTATATTTTCAATTTAGGCATGTTTGGATAATTAGATGAGATAATAATTATGTGAATAATAATGAAATAATATGAGTAAAAATGTTTTATTAGGTTTTGGAAAATGAAAGAGAAAAAGTTGAATAAAAATGTTATAAAATTAAATTGTTAGAATATAATTTTTTAATATAATTTTTGTTTTGAAATTCGAGAAAACTGTATTGTTAATGTTTTTTGTGTTTTATTTGGAAAGTTTGGGAAAGTTGTAATGATTAGATGAAAAAGTTAAAAATTTGAAATTGAAAAATGTTTATGTTTTAAGTGATGTTTGGAAAGGAAATTATGAAATTCTTTAGATAAGATGAGATCATCTCACTTTGCAAACCAACGAAGACTCCAAATTCTCTTCACCTCGTTTCAATAAATCTTCTCAAGGCCATCGGTTTTTGTGAACCTCATTTAAGTCTACAAATAGAAAGCTTTTTGTTGACAACCATCATTAGAGATTGGCATTTGTTGGAAGCTTCATTTCTAATAGATCCATTTGCTTTCTAGTTTGAAATATTCTGGATGCAGTCCCCGCATAGGGACTGTGTGCGCACGAAGTGAAACGATTCGTTTCATCGCCAGAGAGATAAAACCCTTTGGATCAGAAGCCCTTTCCCCCTCCCCCCTCCCTTCGAAACCCTAACCCTTCTCCCTCCCTCTTTTGAAGCCCCAATTCTTTGAAACCCATTATTGAAGCCATTAAACTTCAAAATCCATACCTTAATTCACGACCATCCTTCCCTCTTTTGAAGCCCTGAATCTGCGAAACCCATTCTTGATTAATGACAGATTAAGGTTCGGCTTCGTGTAAATTTGATTCACGACCATTGAGCTTCGAATTTGCATCTATCTATTGCCTCTCTCAGATTTTATCCCCACCAATATGCTCCTTTTGCTTTTGATCTCAAAGATCTTATTGAATTGGAGATTACTTTTTTCTTGGGGGAGCCTTTTAAACCCTTTGATAACTCATGGGAACACTGCCAGCAACAAGTTGTTTTTTCTTTTCCTTCTTTTTTTGGGGATTAATTTATTGAGTTATTTTTCTTTCTGTTGCCTCATGTAGTGGTGGGTAAGCTTGTTACTTTCATGTTATAGTTCAAGTGCTTTGCCAGAAAAATACAAAAAATTGATGACTGTGACTCTCCCAACCCCTACTTGGGATTGGATGGTGGTCAAAGCATTGGGAGATGTAACTCAAGATTACATACCCTCGTACACGATAGTTAAATTACAATGCACTTATTGTACCTCAGTTGTCAAAGGAGGGAACACCTCTCCTAAGTGACCCAACCATTCCTCACTTCCTCACCACCTAGAGCAGTCGATTCCAGATCCGATCTTGTTCCTTAGGCCGATGCTCCTGGCTCGCGTCTCAGTGGCTTATCGCCACTAGGTGCGGTCGATTCTAGATCCTGCCTAGTCTCCTAGGACGATCCTCCGCACTCATACCTTGGCAGTCAAAGGACATAACACCTCTTCTGAGTACCCTAGTCCTTCCTCACCACCCAGAGCGGTCGATTCCATATCTCGCCTAGTTTCTTGGGCCATTGCTACACACTCGCGCCTCGGTAACCAATTGCCACCCGGCGTGGTAGATACGAGATCCCGCTTGGTTCTTTAGGACGATGCTCAGTGCTCGTACCTTGGCGGTCAAAGGAGGGAACACTTGTCCTAAGTGTCCCATTCCCTCGTCGCCACCCAGAGCGGTCGATTCCAAATACCACCTGGTTCCTTAGGTCAATGAGCCAATCTTGGGCCTCGGCGACCAATTGCTCCCCTAAGCGGTCAATTCCAGATGTCACCTAGCTTCTTAGGCCGATGCTTTGCTTGCACGCCCTGGTGACACATCACCACCAAACTCGGTCAATTCTAGATCTTGCCCAGTCCCTTAGGCCGATGCTCCGTACTTGCACCTTGGCGACCAATCGCAAACCAGCGTTGTCGATTCCATTCCCCACTTGGTTCCTTAGGACAATGCTCCGCTCTAGCGTCAAATGACCAATCGCAACCCAACGTGGTCAATACCAGATCTCGCCGAGTCCCCTAGGTCGATGCTCTACTCATGCAGCTTAGTGACCAATCGCCACCCAGCGCGGTCGATTCCAAATCCTACTTGGTCCTTTAGGGCGATGCTCCGAGCTCATACCTTGGCAGTCAAAGGAGGGACCACCTCTCCTAAGTGCCCTAGTTCCTCCTCACCACCCAGAGCTGTTGATTCTAGATCCCGCCTGATTTCTTAGGTAGATGCTTTGTGCTTATGCCTTGGTGACCAATCGCCACAGTGATCAATTCTAGATCCCGCTTGGTCCTTTAGGACGATGTTCAACATCATACATCGACGGTCAAATGAGGGAACATCTCCCCTAAGTGCCCTAATCCCTCTTCACCACCCAGAGCGGTCGATTCTAGATCTCGCCTAGTTCTTTAGGATGATACTCGACGCTGGCACATTGGTGGCCCATTGCAACCCTGTGCGGTCGATTTTCGATCACGCCTGGTCTCTTAGGTCGATGCCTCGCGCTAGCACCTCAGAGACCTATCTCCACCCAGCGAGATCAATTCTAGATCCTACATAGTCCCTTAGGATGATGCTCATCACTTGTACCTTGGCGATCAAAGGACAAAACACCTCTTATATGTGCTCATGTCCCTTCTCGCTACCCAGTGCGGTCGATTTTAGATCCCACTTGGTCCTTTAGGACGATGCTTTCATACCTCAATAGTCAAAGGAGGGAACACCTCTCTTAAGCTCCCCAATCCCTTCTCATCACCTAAAGCGGTTGATTTTAGATCTGGCCTGGTTCATTAGGCCGATGCTCCATGCTTGCGCCTTGGCAAGTTATCGCCACCCAGTGCGGTCAATTTCAAGTCTTGCCTGTTCTCTTAGGCCGATACTTCGTGCTCCTGCCCTGGTGACCCATCCTTTCCAGTGCAGTCAATTCCAGATCCTACCTGGTCCCTTAGGATGATGCTCTATAGTCTTATCTCGGTGATCAAAGGAGGGAACACCTTTCCTAAGTTCCCCGGTCCTTCCTCACCACCCAGAGTGGTCAATTCTAAATCCCGTAAGGTTCCTTAGGTCGATGCTCCATGCTTGCACCTCGGCAACCCATTGCCACCTAGCATGGTCGGTTATAGATCTTGCCCAGTCCCTTAGGTCAATGTTGCGCGCCGGTTCATCGACGACCCATTGCCACTTAGAGCGGCCAGTTCCAAATTTGACTTTGGTCCCTTAGGACGATGCTCCGCTCTCACGCCTTGGCGACGAATCACCACCTAGTGTGGTCTATTTCAGATCCAGCTTGGTCCCTTAGGTCAATGCTCCGCGCTCATACCTTAGCAGTCAAAGGAGGGAACACCTCTCCTAAGTGCTCCAGTTCCTTATCGCCACCCAGAGCGGCCAATTCCATATCCCACTTAGTTTCTTAGGCTGATGCTCAGTGCTTGTGCAATCAAAGGTGTGAACACCTCTGCTAAGTGCTCGAGTCCCTCCTTGCCACCCAAAGCATTCAATTCCAGATCTCATCGTTTGGTTCCTAGGTCAATGCTTCGCGCTCATGCCTTGGTGACCCATTGCCACCCAGCGTGATTGATTCCAGATCTTGCCTGGCTCTTGAGGCCGATGCCCTGTGCTTGTGCCTTGATGACCAATCGCCACCTAGGGAGGTCGATTCCAGATCCTGCATGGTTCCTTAGACCGATGCTCCAAGCTTGCGCCTCAACGACCCATCACCACCCAGCACTGTTGATTCCTGATCCTGCCTAATCCCTTAGGCCGATGCTCTGCACTCATACATGAGCGGCCAAAGGATGAAACACCTCTCCTAAGTGCCCACGTCCCTCCTCGCCACCGAGAGTGGTCGATTCCAGATCCTACCTAGTCCTTTAGGATGATGCTTCACGCTCATAACTCGGAGGTCAAAGGAGGGAGCACCTCTCCTAAGTACCCAAATTCGTCATTGCCACCTAGTGCGATCGATTTTAGATCTTGCCTGGTTTACTAGGGTGGTTCCTAACGCATTAGGGAGGGTGAGGATGAAAGCATGGATTGCAAGAACGAGATTATCTTATATATATATATATACAAGCATTACAAGGTACTAGGGAGGGTGAGGATCCGTTGGGTGACAAGGTTCCCAGGTCAAGCTCTAGGAGTCTGACCTCGAATTCTCAAGGAAGAAGTGTCGCATCCTCGCCAAGCCCTCACGGTAGCCGTGAACTCAGGCCCTTTGGCAAATTGCCCTTGTCGCTGCTAATTGAGGGGAAATTCACATCAAATCTCCCTAGGAGGCTACCAACTCGGCCGCCATGGAGACCACCCGCGCGTCACGGGTAGTGACCTCGTTTTGGGTCAAAGCCAGCTCAGATCTCAAGGACTTGATCTCTTCCTGACCCTGCTGGAGGGAGTTGTTAAGGCTCGCAATCAGTTGGTTCCAAGACCCGACCTCTCCCTCGAGCCTCTTCCGTTCCTCTAGTTCCAACAGGCTCTGCTCTTCCAAGCATTGGAGGGATTGCTTAACTCTTGAACAACTTCGTCATCACCTTGGAAGTGCTCATTTGGCTCTGCTAGCTTGACCTCCTGATGAGATAGCCTATCCTTGATGGCGTCGCTGGTATGCCCGAGCACCTTGGCCTCGTTTTGGCGGCGGTTCATCTCCTCGTCCTGCTTAACTAGCTTGCCCCTAAGGTAGGCAACCTGGTCATGAAGGCACGCGCTCTCCCTCTCCTCCTTATGCCACTTCAGAAAGATGTCAATGAAGGCTTCCACCACTCTATCCCTCTTCATCTAGGTTTGGAGCACCTTTTAGTGGGACTAGGCAACAAAGCTTGCAATCTGCACACTCCCTTTCTAATTCAACCTGTCCGGTTATGATCCAATCTACAAGGTGGTCAATTCCCTAGAGTTCACAAACCACAGAACCATTAAAAAAAAGAAAAAAAATGAGAGAAAAAAAAAGAAAATAAAAGGGAAGATAGGTCGAAGTAGACAATGAAGAACTATGAGAGAAAATAGCATACCGATGATGGAATTCCTTTGAGTCGGCCCGTTGTCTCTTGAACAGCCTCCACTCAGGCGGCGCCCCCACTCGAGCCAACCCCAGAATTCCCTACGTCACCTACCCTTCTTCTTGTCGGAACTGCACTAGTCCAGCCAGTTCGCCCTGCGAGGTTGGGGGAGAGAGGGCTCGGTGGGGAATTAGCGCCCTTCATGACACTGGCTTCCCATTTAACCGAGGACCCCTCCACCATAGACCTGGTTGCTTCTCTGGCCGGATACTTCGCTACATCTTCGTCCCGAGCCTCATTGTCTGGAGATCTCGTCGTCTTGTCGCCGTCGCGGTGCCCAATAGGAACCCTTATTCATTATCCCCCTGGGTCAGCATCTCCCCCAATGCGGCACTGAAAAAAGGGAGATGCGAGGAAACTTCCTCCCTCCCCAAAGCTATAACTGACTGATATCCTCAGGATGAGCAGCAATAGTTGAGTGGAAGGTGGGTGTTTAGCACCAGGTAGATGGCAGAGAGTAGGAAGGGCAACCATCCTCAATTGAGTTTCCCTCCGACTCGACTGAAGTTGTAGCCGAGGGGGTCCCTTCGCCACCCTCGAAAGGTTCACCATTGGCAATCGAGCCTGTTGGCACACAATTTTGGAAGGTCACAAAGAAGTCCGTGTTGAGCTCTTGATCCGCGTGATCAGACCCCCCGAACCGGCCTTGACCGCCCAGAGGGACAGGAATCGAAGCCTGATGGTGCATGGGAGCGGTTTTTGGACCCAAAGATGAATGGTCAATCCCCATAGCTGTTGCAAATGTAATACCCCACCAAAGTCTACTAAGAGGCCCTATGGATAATGGACATTGTTATAAGAATTACTATTTTTAAGGACTTAGGATAGAGCCCAAGACATTTTGAGGACTTTAGTTAGGAAGAGAATGGGCTAAAAGCACAGAGAGATAAAGGATCCAATCTACTGAGGATAAAACATAGGGTAGGCCCAAGGTAAAGCCCATAAGATGAGGCCAAAGGGTAGGCCCAAAGACCAAACTAGATGCCCAAAGCATAATGGGCCCAAGACCAAATTAGGAGGCCCAAAACCTAATGGGCCCCCGACCTAATTAGAAGGCCCAACCCAAATGGGCCCAAGGCACAAACTAGAAGGCCAAAATCAAATAGGCCCAAAGCCCAAATGAGAAGCTAGACCCTAATGGGCCCAAGGCCCATTTAGAAGCTGATAAGCTAGGACCAAATCGGACAGACCAAGGCCCAATTGAGACCCAACCAAGTGGGCCGAAGCCCAATAAGACCAAGCCTAATCCAAGTAGCCCAACACCTCGAACTTAGGGCCAAAGTTTGCCCGACTTGGAGACCAAGTTTGGGAAAACTTGTCCACAACTCTAACCTTAGGAACTCTCCTAGGATTATTTCGAGAAGGTGAGGCATTGGTGACAAGTAGAAGATAGAAAAAACCAGATTTGATGCTAAGGGTGTCTATTTGGCCGTATATGGACTTTTGGTGTCTTTTGGTCTTTGCCTCTTCAACTCTTGACCAATGACTTTGTGGGGTCAAATGAAATCTGAATCTTTGGAGTTATTATTTTAGTTTGCTTGGGGACAAAGGCTATTACTTGGAGAGGTATCATCTTTGCCTATTCGTTAGTGTGGGAGGTGTTATGCTTGGTTGAAGTCTTGTGTTGTATACTTCACATGGATGTATTTTTCATGTATGTAATCCCACTGTATTTTACATGGTTAATTCCCTCAATGATTTAGATTGTAGATTTAAGTTTGTGGCACATACTTCTAATAGATTTGGATAAAAAACATAGAGGTATGAATTGGAAGCATTCAGGATATGTGCGTCTTAATGTTTTCGGCATGGCTTGCTTCATGTAACTATGATTTGCTTTACTTAATCTCATCTTAACTTAACTAAGTATGAAATTCTATTGTAATAAGTATAATTTAAGTTTTTGAAGAAATTTCCTTCAAAGATCTTAATGGCCGATTGCCTCCTAGTGTAATGGATCTTTGATCTTGTCTTACAAATTTTTAAATTTTTGTCTCTTAGAATCTTGGAAGAGTAATACTTGGTGACAAAGTAGTCCCTTGGGGCACCTCTTAGGAAATTTCCTAAGTTTAGAGTTGTGGACAAGTTTTCCGAAACTTAACTTTGGCCCTAAATTTGAGGTATTGGGCTAGGCTTGGATTGGGGCTTACTTTTATTGGGCTTCTCCAAATTGGTTGGGCCTAGAGTTGGGCCTTGCTCCATTCAGTTTGGTCCTAGCTTACGGGCTTCTAAACGGGCCTTGGGCCCATTAGGGTCTAGCCTTCTCAGCTTTGGGCCTATTCGTTTACAACCTTCTAGTTTGGGCCTTGAGCCCACTTGGGTTGGGCTTTTGTGGGCCGATTAGGTTTTGGGCCTCCTAACTTGGTCATGGGTCCATTATGTTTTGGGCTTCTTGTTTGGTCTTTGGGCATACCCTTCGATCTTTTTTCATGGGCTTTAGCTTGGTCCTACCCTATGTTTTATCCTCAGTAGGTTGGATCCTTTATCTCTCTATGCTTGTAGCCCATTATCTTCCTAACTAAAGTCCTCAAAGTGTCTTGGGCTTTATCCTTAAGTCCCTAAAGATAGTAATTCCTATAACAAGGTCCATTATCCATAGGGCCTCTTGGTAGACTTTGGTGGGGTGTTAAACAGATGGGCAAACCAAAAATTCGGGTGGGATCTAAAGCTGCACACATTTCCCTTGCGACACTGAATCTAGTGGGTATGGAAAAATCCCCTAGTGGTCAGATCTGGGTACTCCTCTCCCCCATCCTATAACACCCCACCTAAAAAACTCGTTAAAGACTTAATCATTAGCTCCCTTAATCTTAGTTAGTGTAAGTTGTTATTGTTGGTATATATTGTTTTTTTGGATTATTTTAGCATGAAAATCACATTTTGTATCATTGGAAGATATCTAGTATTTTTTATTTTGATTAATTGTCAAGAAGCCAATAAGGGAATGACATTTGGAATCCTTAGTAGGCTAAGTATGGGTGGATTTAGGTGTGAGCCCAATAGTATTTTATCTAGGGTCCTTAATTACTAAGGATGTGATGGGTCAAGGATAGATGTCATAAGCCAAGACCCATGTGGATTTAAGAAGCTTAGGCCTTTCTTGAAATTAGAAATTAAACCCAAACATGAGGAAGGCATGAGGCCTTTGGGTTTAACTTGGTGATTGGTAGACCTTTGAGGCCTTATGTGAGCCTTATAAGCCCTACAAGGCGCTACTCAAATCTGGACATAAGGTACACTCAATGACCCACACCAAGAGCCCACAACCAAGAGACTTACACAAATAGCCCAACAAGCCCAATAAGGCCCAAAAGCCTTGTCTTCTATTTTTACACATCTAATTGAATCCCATATACACCATACTATTGGTTTCTCTTAAGTGCAAGAAGTACCCCATGCCCCTAAGACCATAATTAAGCTTCTAGTTTGGGTTAAGGGCATTGATCAACTTACACATGATTAGTGATCTCTAAACCATATTTGAGCTTAATTTTCCTTTTAATTATTTTCCACATTTTTTATTTGAAATCTATCAATTCTATTATTGATTTGCATCATTCTTAGATCCAATTAGAATTTTAGACTTGACCCATCACATGTCAATAGAAGCATAGACATGTCAATGCCCAAATCACCACAATCGACACACATATACACCTTCATGTGCATTGCACCAAATCAGCCACCCAGCCCACACCTTTTGCACCATTTTTCTTAAGGGAAATTTCACTATTCACACCTCATCTCATCCCCTATGGTTTAGTTCTATCATTGGACAAAATTCCTCCAAGAAACCAAACCAAAATCCAACCATTCCCTTAGGAAAACTAGTTGGCACCAACTCGAGTGTCATGGTGTTTTGGTTTGATTTTCTTCTACTCTTCCTTGAGCCAACACCACCTCTTGTTCCCCCCAATCCCCATGAGCCCCTAAAAGTCATCATGAAGTCTTGGCAAAATTTTCTCTCAAGCCAAACACCACAAACTAAAGGGCATCAAGTTTGTTCACTTGGCAACCTCACCCTCTTCCATGAGCTACACACACTTGAGCACTTGGGAGTGTCATGATACCCACACATCCACCTTCCTCACCCTCATCCACCTTCCTCCACCTGAAAAAGCCTTCAAAGAGTGTCATGATACCCACACAAATCAGCAATGGAGATAAAACAAAAGTGATGCAAGCAAGAGATGAAAATCTGTCCAGATTTTCATATTTCTACCCGAGTGCATCATGGCATGACTTCACGCCTTGGTTTTTATTTTTTCTTTCTTTTTTCTGCACCATGGCAGCACCTACACCCACATAACTCAATGCATCACCTGAAAATGAAGAAATGATGGAGGTTTGAATACTATTCACCTGCACAAGTGATGGCATAAGCTGGAACTTGCATCACCACACGCCACCGCCCACTTCAACCAATCCCAAGCTCCCTCTTCATCCAAATCCAACATCCCCCTCCCCTCTTGAAGCCTATAAATACCTTTCTTACTTCCTCATTTCTCCACACCTCTCCTCCAAGCTTCCTCTTGAGTTCTTGAGAGTATTTCTCTCCCTTAGTGTGCAAGAGAGTGAAACCGAGTGAGAGTTTGAGTGTTCTTGAAGTGCGTGTGTTTGAGAGTTTTCAAGGCCAGGACTTTTTGTAAGTATTCTTGCTTATCCTTTTTTTAAGTGTTAGAATGATGTGTTAAGTTTCAATTTATAGCATTAGAATGAGGTTTGATTTGATTTAATTGAGGAATTACCATGCTTAGTTCAAGACTAGGTCAATTGGGATCTTTGAGTTCATAAATTGTTTTTAAGTTGAATTTTAGCTATGAAATGTCTTAGAATAATTTTATATGATTCAATAATTTCATAGAATGAATCTTGAAGGTTTAATTTTGAAGTTAGAAGCATGCCATGATGGGCTTTAAATCTATCTTGTGCTGATCAACTAAGCATGTGTCAATTTTGACTAGTTTATGCTTAACTTATGAAAGTTTTGACTAATTTACCTAGGCTTGAATAATTTGCATTTAGAAAAGCCTTTTGATTGGGATAAGAATGAAAATTCATGGCTTGATTAAGTTTTTGAAACATCTCTTGATGGAATAAAGCTAGAAACATTATGCATGCTTAATGAATGATTAATAGTGATTAAGGTCTTGAACCATATTTAAGTGTTGGGATGAACTTGTATGACTTGAAATTAAGTTTTTATTTTTTCATTAAAGTTATTAATATTCATGGCACTTGATGAAATGAGGTACACAAGCATCAATATGTGTTAATTAGTTGAAGTCGCACTTAGGCATTAATGGAATGCATGCCATGGGTTGGCTGTGATTAACATAGTTGTACTTTGATTCTTAAAATTATAAAGGAATAGATGGTTTTTGAACATATAAAATATGTGGTTTATGAAATTTGGTTAATTTTGGGATTCATTTACATATATATAGTGAAAATTTAAGACCTTGGTGGCAATTTTGAAAAGTTTTGGGGTATTTTTGTAAATACTCTTTTTTTTAATCCTTTTGATTTTGAACATATTCCTTAGAAGCTCAAATCCTAACTTAGTATAACCTTGTTTACATGCACTATGATTTTCCAAAACGAGGATAGTTTGAAAGTTGGTCTCTAAAGGCATTCCCATCCGGTTCCTTATAGGGGACTTTTTCCTAAATTATAGGATTTGTATTTGGAAAAAATTTCAAATACAACCTCCATCCCATTCCCCATTTTAGGGTTAACTATCGGGGATGCTACAGTGGTTCCCCATATATGGGGTATATGGGGAACCACTGTAGCATCTCCAATCCTAAACTATTCGGTTTCAATCGGTGCCAACGCCCCTACTTTGATTCTCCATCGCCTCGATTGTCGTTCGCCTTCCCATCCGTAGCCCCTACATCGTCGTCTCCGATAAGAGGAGACCCACACGCACACACTGTGAAACTCTCTCTCTCTCTCTCTCTCTCTCTCTCTCGCGCGCATCCATATTCACTACCGATACTATTTGCGATTCCATATTTATCATCTTGCATCCTTTAGTTTATCCCTCGATGTCGTGGTTTATCTGTTGTTGGGTTAGGGCTTACTCCTTCGAAATGCTTGTGATTTGGGTTTGATTTTTTCCATTTGCATGCTTCATTGGTTATCCCTCAATGCCGTGGGTTATTTGTGATTTTTCCCTTTGATTACAGTATGATTTGTCGTAGATGTCCATTGCCCTTGATGGTGTTGGGTTTGATTTTACTCCTTCGAATTGGAAGTGTTTTGGGTCTGATTTTACCCATTTGCATGCTTCATTGTTTATCCCTCCATGTCGTGGTTTATTTGTGATTTCCCCCTTTGATTACTCTGTGATTTATCATAAATGTCCTTTGCAATTGATGATGTTGGATCAGGGTTTACTCCTTCGAAATGCTTGTGATTTGGGTTTTATTTTACCCATTTGCATACTTCTGTTTATCCCAAATGTCGTGGTTTATCTATGATTTCCCCCTTTGATTACTCTGTGCTTTGGGTATGATTTTACCCATTCTGAATGCTTCTAATTTGGGTCTAATCTTACCCATTTGAATGCTTCATTGGGTCTAAATTTGCTGCCATTTTATATGTGATGTGCATTATTTAGGGTAATATTGCTGCCATTTCTCTGTGATGTGCATTCTTTGGATCTAAACTTGCAGCCATTTTCTCTGTGATGTATGCTCTTTGTGTAATTACTGCTCAGTTTGGACAAAATTTCATGTTCAGTTTTGTCCAACAAATACTTGCCATTTTCACTGTCAACAATTGCCTGTGATTTTGGATGACTCTCCACCCCCACCCCAAGTAGAGCTTTCGTCACAAGGAAAATCAGTTAGGGGTGCGAATTTCACTCCCAAAAAAGACAAGTTACTTGTCTCATCATGGCTGAATAGTAGTGTTGATGCCATCCAAGGAATAGACCAAAAACATGACCAATTTTGAGAAATAATTAGTCAATACTTCAATGAGTATAAAGAAACTACAAATGAGGGGAGTGTTAGGTCTTTCATACATCGGTGGTCGGTCATTCAAAAGGAGATGAATAAATTTTGTACTAAACTCGCCCAAGTGGAAGGGGAATGAAAGTGGCATGACTGAGCAAGACAATATAAGCATCCACTTGGTTATTCTACTCTGATTTTGCATCCATTTTTATGTGTTATGTTTCCTTTATCTGCTGGGTGGTTAATTTTAATACTATTTTCTTTTCTTGAATTAGAAGTTTGACAAAGTGAAGATCATGTACCAACCCCTGGAGAAAACCTCGTTTCAGTTCGAGTATTATTGACACCTATAGGAGGACCAACCGAAGTGGATTCAGTGTTGTACAAAGAATAAGACAAAGCGAAGGTAGAAGATGTCCCCGATCCCGATGCATACTTCAGCAGTTGCATCTGATTTAGTTGGTTGTATGGAGGCTGAGAATGTTGTGGACAATGATGTGGTAGAATTGGAAAGGCCAATGAGAAGGAAAGCTGAGAAAGGAAAACGTCAGCCAAGGCAGGCCATCAAATGAGCTTGTGGAGCTGAGCAAGCTTAAGTATACTCTTCTCGAGGAGTCACGTGCTCAAGATAAAAAATAGTTGCTACTAATGAGAAGAGAAAAAATCCAACAGAAAATTCTCTTCTGTTGTTGGGAATAAAATCACCATTGATGTTCAATTAAATTTTCTTGTAGCTGATGATGTGCTGAGCTGTCCCTTGTTTCATGATGGCGCTGAATGAAGTTGATAAATTCGCTTGTTGGATTGCGCGACAGTTCTGGTACCTCATCATCAACTCGATCATACACCATATTTGGACCCTGACTATCATCACGCTTGTCCTCAATGATCATGTTATGTAGAGTTACACATGCTTTCATTATATTTGTTAGCTCCTTCACTTTGAACATTTGGGAAGGTCCACGAACGATTGCAAATCGTTGTTAAAGTACCCCATTTGCACACTCGATATCTTTTCTTGCTGATTCCTGTGCTGCAACAAAATTTTTCTTCTTATTCCCATGGAGTGATGAAATCGTCTTCACAAACATTGATCACTTGGGATAAATATCATCTGCAAGGCAGTACCCCATAGTGTAGTTGTTGCCATTGGTTGTGTAATTGACTAGAGGAGCATGCCCTTAGGCAAGTTTATGAAAATAAAAGATCTCTCTAGCACATTAATATCATTACGTAAATAAGGAATACAAAAAAAATTAATGCTATATCCAAAGGTCATATGAAGCAACTGTTTCTAAAATAATAGTTGGTTTACAGATGTGGCCGAAGTACATACCTTTCTAGGCAGCGAGACAGAAAAAATACTTACGATTGTCTTTACGAATTTTTTGAGGCTCTCCATTGTAGTGCTTTCACCAATACGTATGTATTCATCCATAAAATCTGTAATAACCACATACGCCAGCATTCTAAGTGCTGTGGTTTTCTTTTGCATAAAAGATAAACCGAGTTTTCCAGCATTATCTCTTCTTTAGACAAAATAGGGCTCGTAAGCCTCTTCCTCATTTAGAATATGGAGAAATAGGGGACGACTCATCAGAAATCTCATTCGAACTAAATTTGAGGGATATACTGAATTTTCTGCAAAATAGTCGCGAAAAAAGCGTTCGTGCCCTTGAATATGATCACGCCAAATAAACTTATGACGTTAGCGATTGCCACGATACCTTGATGACTCTCCATCAATCTCGTCATTAGAACAACATCCAACTCATCTTCAGAGGATAAATATGTGAGCAATTTGCGAAAGAAGGAATGAAC
This sequence comes from Pterocarya stenoptera, assembly GCA_003123785.1. NCBI lineage: Eukaryota > Viridiplantae > Streptophyta > Magnoliopsida > Fagales > Juglandaceae > Pterocarya > Pterocarya stenoptera. Next base: position 332,969 of record QEOT01008203.1, on the reverse strand, counting down.
CATTTGATGAAGGGAGTTGGAGATGAGTGGGGAATGTTGAATTTCTGTTCTTAGATCAAAAGAGAGTTGGGTTCTAAAAATGTGAATGCAAACAGGATGCGTATTTATAAAGGAATAAGTTACCATTACATATAGGACAAAAAAAGTTACAGCTGGAGAAAGGACAAAAAAAAGTTACCGTTGGAAGCAGGAATTAAAATGTTACTGTTGGAGAAAGGACAAAAAATGTTATCATTAGAGAATTGACAAAAAAATATTACCGTTGGAAAAATGACAAAAAACTTTATCGTCTATACGCGGATAGGTATTACCGTTAGAGAAATTGAAAAAAATATTACCTTTATATGAAAATGACAAAAATGTTATCGTTAGACAAATCCAATAAAAAATATTACTGTTATATATGTGGATAAAATCATATTAAAAAATATTATCGCGTTGGAAAATGCACATATTAAAAAAAATTATTATTTTTAATACCAATGTTTGTTTGAAAAATAATATTGTATCTGATAGAAAAAATCATATAAGTATTTATAAAATTAGTAGAATGTCGTATTTGAAAAGAAGAGAATAAGACAAAAGAGTTAGTAGTTAAGAATGAAAATGGAAGTGAGAGAAAAAAGTAATAAAGAAATAATAGAAGAATATTATTTTAATAGAATAGAGAAATGATAGGGAATGAGATGTAGGAAGTTTTTTGAAGATGAGTAAAATTTAAGATAAAATTATTGGGAGTGTCATTTCTAGCTAAAATTCAAGGAAAAGTTTAGGGAACTTGATGGGAATGCTTTAACTTACACTTTGATAATTTATTTATAATTTATTGATAAATGCCACATTCATTATATAAATGTCATTTGAGCATGAAACATTATGTTATATGATATACTGAGTACATGACTACTTACTTACATGACATGTGCAATTTTTCATCATTTAAGCCATTTTTTATAAAATTGTTATTTTCACATGAAGCATACTTATAAATGCATGTCATGAAAAGTGTATTCAAACATAGCATGAAAACTTAATTTTTGTTACGACCCTAAAAGCTAGGTTGGGGATTTGTCCTAGTGTAACTTTTCTATCCACTCTGGGAGTTTGGAGTGAGTAAAAATGGAGTGGTAACCCCTGGGTTGATGAAGAACAGTCAGCGGGTTTCAAATTGGTTCTTTTTAAAGAACGCTAGAGCGAAGTCAAAACTTTATGACACCTAAAACTAGTGGGTGTATATGAGGCTAGTGAGTGTATATGTTATGATGTTATGATATGTTATGTTATGTTACCAATGCATTGAAAACGAGTATGCAAATAACGTAGTTTCAACATGAATTATACTACGGTTATCATCAGGTCCTTATAGTGCATATGGGGAACTGTGATGATACCATACGTAATGATGTAATTGTTAATATTAATGTGATTGTTAATGGTGCTTAACAATGATGAAATATTATGTTTTTGAAAGTTGAGTTGAAAAATGTTCTCTGTAAGAAAATGTGCCTAAAAGTTTTTCTGAAAAAGTTAAGGAATCTAGATGGGAGACAAATACTAATTTTTAGTATAGCATGCATTTCATATTTATCATTTATCATGCATAATTTATCTTTGTGCATGTTGGTTGTGTAACTTACTAAGATTTCAAGTAAATCTCACCCCTTGTGGACCTACTATCGTTCCTCTTAGGATTATAAAAGTTGTATTAGGACCAGACGAGGACAAACAGGATGGACCAGTGGATTCGACTGATTGAAGAGAAGCCAGACCTCAATTGAAGATTAGATCTTATTTTGATGTTCATAGCTCTAACCCTTCATACCTTAGAGCATATGAAGGAATTGATCTAATCAAGGAGACTTATTATTTAAGTATTTTGTATTGAGGATATGCTACCTTATCATTTGAACTCATGATGAATATTAATGCTATTGGGATGTTTTAGTTCATTCTGACATCAGTAATAGTTATTCACCTTTATTCAGTTGTGATTATTGCATACTAGTAGTTACATTCTAGGATGCATTGCATATTAACTGTCATGAATAAGGGCATGTAACCTTGTATTACATGTCCCGATGTTTAAGTCTCCATTACATCCCAAGCGGGGGTTTGGGGGCATCACACTTCCTACAATACTTTGCGCCAAACCACACAATAGGACATCAGTATCCTCTAAGCGTTGGAATGAAGTTGCACCGGAGCCAATCCGATGAAGTCCAAAACATCCCGAATGGGATGGCAGAAAGGGAGTCACAATTTGTTTGAGAACATCATGGGAAAGAGAGCCACCTTCTTGAAGAATCCCTTTGAGTCCACAACTCCCTGCCTGGGCCACAGTATCTCTAGGCTAATATAATCGGATATCCCAAATGAGTTGGGAATGGCGTCGATGTCTGCCTGGGAAGTAGACGCAAACCAGTGGTACGCCTCGAAATACTGCGAGGCATCTGGGGAAATGGGAAGCACCTTTGGGGGCCATTCTCTTAGGCGTTGAGCTATGTAGGAAGATGGGCAAGTGCGAGTGAGGAAGAGAGAACATTGAACTGGTAGAAGGGGAAGAGTCGATGATTTGGGCTTGGAATATAAAGGGGACTGCTGAGCTGATTGGACAGATTTTGATACGAAAATGGCTGGTGTCATAGATAATGGGAACTAGCGGCAAGCCCCATAACTCTCGTCACATGATTGGACTTGATGGATGATAGTATGCACATTATCCCATACGTGGGAGCGAAGGCAATTGCGAACAAGTGTCATGAGGGATGTTGGAGACATTAAAGGACAAAAAAAAAATGATACATAATTCCCACTGTTGACATTGCAGGAATTGACTGGGTAACTGAAAATGATATTTCTCCCCTTTCTGAGCTCAAGCCTAAGCCCGTAAAGCCTCTGCGCCTGAGGTATGAGTGTGCCCAGCCCAACCTTCTGCAAGGGAGGCTCGGTTCATAGCAGATGTTGGTGGGGCCCCACCCAAATCGCACATGAAGAGGACATTCTGCATTAAATGCAGTTGCTGACAAGGGGCTGCAGAATTGAATGTGACTGTATGGCAGTCTGAGTGGACAGGACCCCTACGAGGAGGGAAGGCTGGCAACAAGAAGAAGGTTACACACTCGATCACTCTAGTTGACTTTTTTGGACACTTTTTCCCCTCTGTTTTTTCTTAGATATTCTGAGTTTGGAATCGGAGGTGACACATTCGCACCCAGCCACCCTTTCTTCCACCCTCGCATTTACCCGGTGCACCGTCACAGTTGATGGCTACAAAACACATATTAACAGATATTGAGAGAGAGACAAGACCTTAGGTTTCTCGAAGTCAATGAACCAAGTTAGCATGTCAGTAAAAACAAATTACTTCATTTGTTTCCGCAGATGAGATGAGATGAGATAAAAGTTAAAAGTTGAATAAAATATTGTTAAAATATATATTTTAACATTATTTTTTTTAGATTTGAAAATGTTAAATTATTTATTTTATTTTGTATGAAAATTTAAAAAAATTATAATGATGAGATGAGATGAGATGAGAATGGAAAAACAAACGAGGCATTGACAGCCCTTTCTGCACCTCAACCTGTCTGGGCAGGGGTAGCAATATTCTTCATGGCGGCCAGAGGTTGACATGTGGTATTGATGCCACATTTTAATTCGATCATTATTTTCCAAACAATAAATTAATGGATGACTCTGTGTTTTCGGAGATGAGAAGAGATAAGTTGAAATTAAAGTTAAAAAACTGAATAAAATATTATTGAATATATTTTTTAATATTATTTTTGTTTTGAGATTTAAAAAAGTTAAATTATTTATTTTATTTTATGTAAAAATTTAAAAACATTGTAATGATGAGATGAGAGATTTTCAAAATTTTGAGTTTTAATCTTGAAAGCAAACCAGGCTCTGAGCTTTTTAAAGTTCAGATCAATTTTACAAAAGTTTTAAAGTAAGGACTCGAGTTGCAAAAACATAAAAACTCTAATTAAACCTAATAATGATTTCCAAGTATTAAATCACCCCCAATTGTTTATATTTTCTTAAATTGTTATGTTAGCAATGAAGGACGTAAATAAATTTATTATTTGATGTCCATTTACTCTTGGATCTGCCAATCCGACTCTCTTTTTCCAAATTAATATTATTTTTTATTTCTTAAAATAATGTTCAAAGAATTGATTGTCTTGTTTTTTATTTTCTACCTTACATTTTAGTTTTTGTTTTGAGTATGATGTTTCTAGTGATTTTATTTTATTTTATTTCATTGTTTGGTTTTCAAGTTCTTTTAATTTTTTATGTTTTTATTCTATTTTTTTTATACTTTATTTTAAGTTTTTAAGTAAATGGCTACTATTATGCAACCCAGCAGTCACCTTTGGACCTACCCTTAGACCAAATGCTACTTTTTAAATTTTTTTAATTTAGTTTTTACATTTTTTAAATATCTTTAAATATTTTTAAAAAATAAAAAAAATACGCTAATACTCTAATACTCTAAATCTAGAATGTTCTTTACCCTTGGATTGGTGAAAGTGTTAGATTCCTAGTCATTCTTTGTACCAAGAGGTCTCTATAAATAAAGGGAGTCCTCATTTGTATAAGGCACCAAGAAAGAAGAGTACATAAATTTCTCTAGAGCCTTCCTCTCTACTTTCTCACTCTAGATTTGTTCTCTTTTGTCTTGAGTCACTTAGAAGGCTTACTTATGAGCTTTGTGGAAACAAATCCTCCTAAGGCTGCAAGGAACGTGTGAAGAAATTCTAAGTCCGTGATACTATGCACCCTCGAGATTAGTCTAGACGATGTTCCTAGACACTTGATGCCAATAAAACATATATAAATTGAAAATGAACGTCATTAAAACCAGTGATCTAACAGTCTAGAATATAGTAGAAGTCTTGTTATCTGTTATTGAGAAAATTGTGACAGAAATGAGCGCACCACTGTAGTTGGAAAAATACTGGAAAACTCCATTGCCTCATCGTTAGTAGGAGTGTGAGAACTCCATATTTTTAGAAAATATGGAGTTTTCCAGTATTTTTCCAACTACAGTGGTGTGCTCATTTCTGTTACAATTTTCTCAATAACAGATAACAAGACTTCTACTATATTCTAGACTGTTAGATCACTGGTTTTAATGACGTTCATTTTCAATTTATATATGTTTTATTGGCATCAAGTGTCCAGGAACATCGTCTAGACTAATCTCGAGGGTGCTAGTATCACGGACTTAGAATTTCTACACACGTCCTGTGCGGCTTTAGGAGGATTTGTTTCCATAAAGCTCATAAGTAAGCCTTTTAAGTGACTCAAGACAAAAGAGAACAAATCTAGAGTGAGAAAGTAGAGAGGGAGGCTCTAGAGAAATTTGTGTACTCTTCTTTTTTGGTGCCTTACACAAATGAGGACTCCCTCTATTTATAGGGGACCTCTTGGTACAAAGAATGACTAGGAATCTAACACTTTCACCAATCCAAGGGTAAAGAACATTCTAGATTACTACTATTCTAGAACTATCTACAAGGTTCTCCTTACAAGAGGTTCTACAATATTCTAGAGTACTCCATACAACTCTTCAACATTCTACAAGATTCAAGAATAATCTATAAAGGACTAGGAGATTCTAGAGGGTTGTGGATTTCTCTAGAAAAATCCGGTTGGTGACAATAGGCTCTCGACATGGAGCTTCCTACAAGTGCACATCGGATAATTCGAGGAGCGTGCCCCATTTCGATGAGCCATAGAGATTGTTTACACTCAAGATAATTTAAAACTTGAGTACTGGTATCATTACACCTCATTTACTACTGCTTTACTACTAACCTATTTTTTTTCTTTTAATTTACTTTTTAAATCTTGATTAAAAATCTCAAAACACAAACTTCTTACATAATTTAGAAAAAAAAAAAATCAATCAACCAACATTATCATGTAAATTAATTAAAAATAAATTTAATTTTATAATAATTGACTTCTTTAAGTTATCATGTAAGTTATGGCTACTAGTTGTCCCATGGCATTAGTCACATGCTATCAGCTGTGGACTAGGAGAAATGCTTTTATTTTTAAAAACTAGTTTATGCATCCTGGTATTCTGGCAAGACGGACTCAGGATGATCTATCTCTTTTTAAAGAAACCAATCAGATCAGTTCAAAGAGTGCAGCAAGGACTCACAAGAGAGTTTCAAACCACAAGTGGAAGCCATCTGCATGGCCCTATGTCACAGTGAATTTTGATGCAGCTTTTGAAATAGCGAACAGTAGGATGGGATTGGGAGTGATTATTAGAGAATCAAACGGTAGGGTGCAAGTTGTGGTAACAGGCCCTAAGAATCATATCTCCTCAGTTGCCCAAGCTGAAAGTGTTGCTCTTCTTAGAGCTATGGATCTTTGCACCAAACTTGGTTTAAACCAAGTTCGTTTTGAAGGGGATGCCAAGGTAATTGTGGATGTAGTAAACTCCAAAGGTGAAGACAATTCATGGATTGGCCAAATGATAGAGAATATGCAACTCTTGATGAGAAGGAACCAAGCATGGAAGCTGAGTTTTGTACACAGGTCAGCAAACAAAGTTGCTCATACGGTAGCTAAATTGGCAATTAGGGATGTTTCTGAAAAAATTTGGCTAGAGGATGGCCCTCCCGAGGTTTTAAACGCAATCCTGGGAGAGGTAGATATGTATGATGTATTGCTACCTGATTAATGAAATCATTTTCTATTCAAAAAATACACACGAGCAGACCCAAGGCAGGAGAAGAAAATAGGGATTTTTTTATTTTTGTTTATTATATATTTATATATATATATATATATATAAGCAAGCAAGGTAGACAAATACCATGATATAACTATTATTTCATATTTGTGCATAAAAACACTAGTATATCATAATCAATTAAAATTGCTCTACTATTATTGTATGACTTGTAATTTAACTGGTATGCTCTGCTCTCCCTTTGCATTCTCCTATAGACAAAATCTGGAATGAAAAAAAAATATGTTTATATTTAATAATATATATATTAATACTGTAGCTTAATTCGTGCTACAACAACATACCCAGGCGCATCCAACCTGTATTGCCGGAAAATAATTTGAATTTTAGTAACAATTGAATTACACAAAAATGCACTTGTAACATATATGTAATAGACAAAATTATAAAATTACTTTTAATATAAAGTAAATTTAACAAATTTCATAAAATCATCGTTAGTTTATAAATTTACTTTTATACAATATTTGTGTCCATAGCAATTATCTTAAACTATTAGACACTCATGCAAATTATCCCATTCTAGGATTATAGTCATATTGCTATAATAAAACTAAAACATTTAATTAAGTTCAACGGATAAATCATAAAAGGACAACTCCACCTTCGTGGAAAGGGGAACGAAAAAATTCATTTTCATATCTCATTCTGGGCATTTCCTCCCAACCTAATCTCAGCCACGTCTCAAGGCTGTAAACAAAAACTTAATAAAACACCAAGTGAATACAAATTTAGGAGTTTAACCTATTTTTTGGATCGGTAGGTCTACAAAATTTTCAAACCCAAAGGAAAAAAAAAAAAAAAAAGAAAAATCACTGGGAGACTCCCAGCCACTTTGTGAAGTTCTCAAACTCGGTATAATCACTGTCAGAGATCATTGTTTGGAACCATGCTTTCCCTGCAGACTTGATTGCAACAGCCTCCTCCTGATAAACCAGACCCAAAAATCTCTGTTAATAGCTTGGCCAAATATCGAGATGGGCATTACAGCTTTGAATAGAACAATCAGCATTCATCAACAAAGTGCGATTCAAACTATGCCAAGTAAAAACAAGCACCAGAATATGCATATACTACAGGATAGAGGACCAATCAAAGGGATCACAACTGACATTGAAAGAACTGAGAGGAAGACAACAAAGAAAAAATAAGGATTGCGAAAACCAGATTGAGACCCTTAGTGCTTGGAGTAGAAGAGAGATACACTTAATTTAGATCCTTTAGAATTTATAATTGCTCGAGTAAATTCCAAAGACTGCACTATATGCTAACTAAATGCTGTAGGATCAATGGATGTGTTAATTTCTCCTTTAGGCTCTAGAGTTATCTTAGCTTACCACTCTAGGATAAGTTAATTATCTTTGCTTACGACTCTAGGACAAGTTAATTATCTTTGCTTAACATTATAGGATAAGTTAAGCTTGGTGAATCGTCAACCCACAACTCTAGGAAAGGGTGTTTGCTCCTCATGTGTAGCTCATTGTTTGGTCCAACAGTAAACAACAGGCACCAAATAGAAAAACCATTACATCATAATCATAGATAGCATCATTTAGAAGCAAGCAACAATCAATCATCTATCGTTTATTACATGATAGTAGGATGATATCAATAATAACTTAAAAAAGGGTAGAAAAATCTGTGTACCTTAGTGATTGGTTTCCTCTTCTTGTCAAGCTTCTCCTTCTTGGACTTGACGCGTTCCGCCTCGGCCAAAAGCGCCATCCTCCTGGCGGTCTTGGCGTAGGGGTTCAACTTCAGCAACGTGTTGAGATTCTTGAGTGGATTCTTCTTCATCGGCGCCCTCTTCACCTCCTTCTTGATAGGCTTCACCACGGACTGCACTTCGTCCGAGTTGATAATCCTCGACAAGTCAGCGTTAAGCATCTTGGACCTAGGCAGCACGTAGCCCTTCTTCTTCTCCGACGGCTTCTCAAATGAACCGTAGATAGAGTCGAGTTTCTCGAAGGCCGACTTGGTCCAGATCACAAACCTCCCGAGGTGACCACCGGGTGCGAGCTTTAGAAGGTTTAGCCTCTCCACGTTCACGATATCAACCCCGGGAATATTCCGGAAAGCCTTCACGAGCTTCGCCCCCTCTGTCCCGTAGACAATCAGTGGACCCTTGCGATTGATGTATCGGCGGTTACGCATCTTACCTTTGCCTGGACGGATCGAGTGGCTGTCCTTAGCCTTCTCGGCATCGGGATGAGCACCGATCTGCTGCAGGACCTTGAGAGCTGCAGATGTCTTCTCCACGCTCTCGGCAGAGTCGCTGATCACCAAAGGAAGTTCAAGTACCGACTCGATGCGGTGGCCGCGGGCGAGAACTAGGGAGGGGATGGCGGAAGCGGCGATGGCCGAAACGACGGCGTAGCGTTTGAGGTTAACGTTGACCTTACGGTGCCATCTGCGCCAGATCTTCGTGGGGGCGAACATGCGGCCTCCACGGCACATGTTACCGAAGGCACCCTGGCCAGCGCGGTGGGTACCGCCACCGGGGACACGGGGGATACGGGAAACGGCGCGTCCGGTTCCCCAGGACTCGGCGGAGGTCTGGTGGCCGGCGAGCTTTGATACGGCGTACGGCTGACGTTTGTTCTTGGATATGTTGGCGTGGACGAAGGTGACGATGTCAGGTCGGATTGAGGCCTTCATGACGTCGGGTAGGTGAACGGTGGTTAAGGAGTCGGTGGCAATGTCTCCTTCAAGTGATTGCACGGTGACGAGAGGACGGGAGGCGGCCATTGAAGCCGATAGTGTGGAAATGGAAGGGAATATTTACGAGGATTGTGAGAGAGAATTCTAGGGTTTATTGTCTGAAATAACTGGAGTAGCTTTTATAGTAACGTCGCCTGTGGGTGTTGGGTTATGTTGGCTAGATCCGGATTCGGTTCCGGATCCGGTCTCAATCATGTTTGGGTTCAAAAGAAAATTGCAAGTAGAGTCCGTTTATTCTATTTATTATTTAAATTATTTCTCACTTAGGCTAAGTTGGGGAAGCGAGAATAAAGATTGTAGTGAGTTTGTGGGTTCTATTGAAAGTATTTTGAATTATTTGGATGTATGAAGCATGTTAAATTGTTGACTTTTGGATAAGTAGTTGAAAAAGGTGTGGGTTCCATCAATAATTGATTTTTTTTTTATTTGAGTAAAAGCCACTGATCTCATTAATCAAATTGAAAAAACACTTACAAAACACTTTTCATGAGGCTAGACACCTAGCTACTCCATATCTTTAGTTACCACAAAGAGAATACATGCAGGACAAAATTCAAGATCGTACACATCCTCAGTGGATTTAAGAGCTTCCTTTGCTAAGTAGTGGGCTGCCATATTGGCATCACGGTATATGTGGGAAACAGACCAAGAAGTGTATGAGTTCAGGATCCTCCTTGCTTCTTCTACTAGACAACCTCCCAAACTCCTATTCATGGAGGTGGTGAGTGAGGGTCTAGGTACTGTAAGAAGATGGAAAAGAAAAGCTCGGGAAAGATCCCTCAACACAGGAAGCAATGAGAGTCCTCATTTGAACAATCTTTCAACCAAAGTGGATAGAACTAAATACCAGAGGAGATGCAAAAGGAGGATAACAGTTACTGCGGTTTCCCTTTCAAAAAGATCCAAGAGGGATGAACCAAAAAAAGAGTATAACTCTTTCAAGGCAGAGGCTGGGTTCCAGCCCTGCCATGAGCCATGAGCATATTGATGTGGAACTGCCGAGGGCTTGGGAACCCTCGGACAGTGAGTGTCCTTAGAAACCTAACTAAGGAAAAGTGCCCCAACTTAGTGTTCCTAGTGGAGACTAAGTGCAGAAACAGAAGAATGGAAGAGATTAGGAGGAGCTTGAAAATGGACGGATGTTTTGGTGTGGATTGTGTGGGACTAAGTGGAGGTATTGCCCTATTATGGAAAGAAAAATGGAAGGTAAAAATTATAAACTATACTAGATGACACATTAGTGCATCAATCCAGGAAGAGGACAATGAACCCATCTGGCAGTTTACAGGCTTCTATGGTCACCCTGACACTAGTAAAAGGAGCAGCAGCTGGCAACTTTTGAAAATGCTAAAACCAACTATCCCGATGGCCTGGCTATGCACTGGTGACTTTAATGAGATCCTTCACCAAGAGGAGAAAATGGGAGGGGCCAGTAGACCTTATAAACAGATAGAGGATTTCAGACAAGCAGTTGAGTTCTGTGACCTTAATGAAATTGTATCGAAGGGGCTGAGCTTTACATGGGCAAATAACAGGGCAGGCAGGTTGTTCACAAAGGAAAAAATAGATAAAGCTCTAGGCAACAAGGAGTGGAATGAACTTTATAATCAAAGCTCTTGCACTGCACTTGCTGCAGTGAAATCTGATCATTCACTCCTCATCATTGACTTATGTAACACAAGCTATGATAGAAGGAGGAGGAAAAGGGTGTTTCGGTATGAGATGGCATGGGAACTAAAAGAAGAGTGTCACATTGAATTTTTTTAATGATGATGAAATGATGATTTTATTTATATATAATAATGTTAAATATTATAGTAATTTTATTTTATTTTCTTTCCTCACTTTCTCTCTCTTTCCTCTGGCCCGATTCTCCTTTAGCCCAGCCTAGCGCCTCCCAACCTCACCGCCACCACCGACGACTCCCCCTCACACTGGCAACCAAGCCATCCACCATCAATCTCCCCCACGCGCAGCTCTCTCTCTCTCTCTCCCTTGCGGTAACCCAATCGAAATGGGTTTCATCAATTTCTCTACACTTGCGTTGCCGTACGAAACCACCTAGCCTCACAGCCACCACCGACGTCTTCCCCTTACGCCGGCGACCAAGCCAGCCAACACCGATATCCTCCACGCGCAGCTCTCTCTCTCCCCTGCTGTATCCCAACGAAAATGGGTTTTACCCATTTCTCTCCACTTGCGCTGCCATATGCGGCCACCCAGCCTCACCGCCATCACAGGCTACTTGTTAGGGACCTCAGTTAAGTCTCTAAATACTATGATCTTTACGCTTAAGATCTCCTTGTGATGACCGAATGCCCGTTCCTCTCTTGTTTGATTCTCGAACAAAGTCGACAATGGTGGCAACTTTGGTAAGGTAAGGTTAAGTGTTTAGGTTAGGATGAGTGTATGGAACAATGGACAAGTTGATGGGGGTGTATGGGCTACAATGGATGAAGGGGGCGCACGGCACTAGTGGGGGCTAGGGTTGGCGCCACTTAGGTTTAAATTTAGGGTTTGGAAGATGGAATTAGGATTTAGGTGGTGGGCGGCTAGGGCTGGTCGAATGGGTTGTTGAGAGATTTTTGGAAAATTTTCTAAAATCTTGGGGTTCAAATTAGTTAGTGGTGGCCAGCCAAAGGGTTTGATGTCAACTAGGGTTTTCAAAGTATGAAAACACTAATTATGAGAAGTAAGATGGGCGGTTAGGTCAAATTCAAATAAGGCAGGTGTTGGCCGAAATCTAAATTTAAACCAATAGGGAATGTGAGGTTCGGCTATGGCAAAAATGGATGAAATGAATAATTATGGAAAGTTGACAAACACTATGGTTGGCCGAAATATGGATTGGATAGATTGGATGGACAATGAAATGATGAACACTCAAGACCAAAGCAAAATACTTATGCATTTGAATGAACAAATGAAAGTAATCCAACAATTGATTCATGAATTGCACAAGTGTTGAATAAATCTCATACAATGATAAATAACAAGAACAAAGATAAAACAATTTGGATTCATGAATTGCACTAAGTTGTTAGAACAAGATAAATGAATTATTTCAATTCAATGAATTGTATGGAGTAATTCTCTCTTTGGAATTTACGAATTGCACCCAAAAGCCCAGTGCATAGCACCGTTTATGATCTCTCAAACAATAATCCTCCATCTAGGGTATTTGCCAAAAGATTCTAAAGCAAGTGAAATATGTCCTATTTATAAGCAAAACAATTTGAAAACCCTCAATAGGTCTCTTGGAAATAAATAAATAAAATAAATAAAACAATAAAGATAGTGGCATGGACCAATGTTGGTCGTAGCATGCATGAGCCCATGGTGGGCTAAGTTGGTGCATGGTGGTCTTCGGGTTGGTTCATGGCTAAGTGAATGGGCGTGGCTTGGGCCACGCGTTGCTAGTTGGGCGGCATGCATGTGCTTGTTGATGTACGTCGCAGGGGCCACTCATGGCTGGCTACATAGCATGGGCTGGGGCCATGCGCAGGATGGCATGTTTAGTGGGCATGCCACTGGCCTGCTTTGAATATCAAGGGCTGGGACCGTGCGCTGAATGGGATGCCACTAACCTTGCTGGAATGCGGCATGGGGACAAGGGGACACGAGGCAAGGTTCATGCATGGGCGCTGTGGGCATGGGCGCATGGGCTTGAGCATGGGCGCTGGGGGCATGGGTGTGCACCTGGTGGGTGTGCGCTTGGTGGGAGTGCTACTATGCGTGCGCATGGGTGCGCTTATGAGTGCTATGTGGCGCTTGGGCGTGCGCATGGCCCAGTGGGCGTGAGCACAACCACTAACCTCGCTGGGCTTGTGGCATGGCGTGCATATGGGCGTGCGCATGGCCTACATGTTCAGCGCCCCGTGCCTGTCAAGGCACGAGCCAAGGTATGCATGTGGCTGATCTATGGGCATGCTGGGCACCCCGTGCGTGACAAGGCACGGGCCAAGGTATGCTCGTGGCATAGTCAAGGGGCATGTCCTGGACATGGCTAGGACATGTACGACACTTTTAGAGGCAAGTTTACGTGGGGGTCTAACACGACTCCCCCTCACGCTGGTGACCAAGTTAGCCACCATCGATCTCCTCCATGCGCAGCTTTCTCTCTCCCCTGTGGTAATCCAACCGAAATGGATTTCACCCATTTCTCTCCACTTGCGCTGCCGTACGCGGTCACCTAGGCCACTGCACCTCCACCACCTCACACCAGCGACTACCGCTCGTAGACCCAGCCACCACAAACCTCCCTCTCCCTCTCCGTTGCACACTGGCATTCAAACGTGAGCTTGATGTCGGCTCATAGTGAAACGTAGTGGCAAGAGATGTTTGAAAACTACTTCAAACTTATTTGGATGGAAAGCTATTCCCAACCGTACAAGACTATCTCAGAGGAGTTGAGATATCTTCACCACCCAAACAGAGCTTAGTCTTACTTATGGAAAATACAAGTTTTAAGTAGGGGTGAAAATCGAATCGGTCGGTTCTGTTGTGGACTAGGTTTGTTAGCAAAGTTCAAACACAAAATTCTCATCTCATCTCATCTTATCATTACAACTTTTTCAAATTCTCATACAAAATATAATAAACAATATCTCATTATCAGATTCTACCATAAAATTCTTCACATTATTTATGAACTCTCGAATATCAATTGGCATTAATGGATGTCGCAACCAATTCTGAATACAAATAAGTGCCCCAACGGTTTTTGGAGCCAATGAACTCCAAAAATGATCAAGTACACGACCTCTTGTACTAAATGATGACTTCAATACAACCGTGAAAACATGCATAGTTAGTAAGTCTCGTGCAATCCTCGCAAGTATGAGATAATTAGGCTCATTAATTTTCCACCAAATAAACAAGTCAAAAGATGTGTTGAGTGCATCACAGCCATCTGATATGTACCGATCCATCTCTGTTTTGGGAACCGAAGATCCAGTGGTGGAAGATGCTTGATACCACTCATAAAACAATTTTGACTCAAGATTTTCGTCACCATCATTTGTGATTGTAGGTGTCGGAGGGGGCTCATGTTTGTAGCTATTCGAGGTAGAACCAAACGTAGCATTATACTCCGCATACAACTCTGCTAATAACTGTCTCACACTCAACACCAACTCTTCAGTCTGAGTCTCATTATGAATTTTTTTTCAGGTAGAAAGTAAGAAGCTCTAACTTACTACGTGGATCAAGTAGAACTGCAATCAACAACAACAAGTTCACCCTATTTAGTGAACTCCAATATTTATCATATTTCATTTTCATGTTTATGGTCATGTTCATCAAATAACTATTGTCACTTTCACTCATCCTAACTAACTCTTTTTAGAGCATACAAATCTCTAAAAAATTGGTATTTATCGTGACATATAAAGACCTAGGAAATTTATTAGTGGTATTATAAAACATCTTCAAAAATTTTACAAAAACCCACACTGTCTCTCACTCCTTAGTTCTAGGAGACTCCATGTGTTCATCATTAAAATAAGAGAGAAAATTATATTCCTCACTCTCCATTCGCCTAAAAGCCTTCTCAAAATTTTCAGTCGCCTCCAATATTATGGAAGTTGAATTCCATTGGGTTTGCACATCAAAAGACAATATCTTTTTACAATCATTTTTCTCTTTCTTTGCACATCTCTTAAACTTATCTAATGTTGCAGGGGAGGAGCACACATATCTAACCACATTTATAACCATTGTGATGGCATCATTACACTCCTTCAGACCCTCATTCATGACAAGGTTTAAAATATGAGCATAACATCTCATGTGCATATACTTTGCCCCCAACACTTTCCCCATAAAAAAATACCTCAAATATGAAATTGTAGTATCATTTGAACTAGCATTATCAACAATAGTAACAAATATCTTATCAATGCCCCAATCAAGGAGGCACGATTCAATATATCTCTCAATAGTATCCCCTCAATGATTAGGGACTAAACAAAATTTGTTTGCAATTTCCAATCACTATCAATGAAATATGCAGTTAGACACATATAATTAAGATTTTGTACCAATATTTATGTATGGGTAGTCAATAAAATCCTCATTCCCCCATCTTTAAACAACTTTTTAAACTTGGCCTTTTTTGGTGCAAACAGTTTCATACAATCTCTTGCAACTGTGATCCGACATGATACTTTAAATTAAGGTTCAAGCAACCAAACTATCTTCCTAAATCCTTCCCTTCAACAATTATAAATGTTAATTCATCGATGATTACCATCTCTGCAACAGACTCTTCACTATATTTGTGAGTTACAAGATTCCTTACCACGCTACCATCACTCTCTCCAACCCCCCTCCTCAAGTGTTGCCTCACCCGCTAATGTTTTTTTGTATCTATCCAAAGGGCTCACATCTATGAGGATTTTTGGGATATGAAAGTGGATGGTTTTGCATGGTAAAAGTCTCATTCCTCTTTGAGTGGCTAGCATACATATTATCACGATAATTACACTTGGCCTTAGAATCATCTACGGGACAACCCTTAACCTTTGTAAAATAGTCTTAAATAATTGACGAATCATTACCCTTCATGTTTATTAGGAAGTGGACAACCACTACTGTTGAACCCCAAGCTTTCAAGGTTCATATAATTACATATCTATATATGGATTTTGAAGATAGCAAATGAATTCAAGCATAAAGGAGCCTCAATCTCAAGTTGTCTACACAATGAAGGCAAGCACATCAATGAACCATGCATGAGCAAGAAAGGAAACAAGCTCACAAATGAAGCTCTTAAAGTAATTTTGTACATCTCTTGATAAAATTCGAAATTGGATTAAGGCTTAAAATTAATCTTTTCTCATAAAGCATCAAATTGCATTTTCCACATATGCATAACATATTTAAAAATTAAAAGTTTGAAATTTGAATTTTTGAAAGATGATTAATTGTCATCTTTCACATGTGCATGACATCATTAAAAGTTTATATTTTGAAAATTTGAAAGATGATTGATTGTCATCTTTCACATGTGCATGCTTTGTTTGAAATTTTTGAAAAGTGGTTAAGACTCTTTTTGACATATGCAAAAGGAAGATGATTTTGTTTGAAAATCTTGAAAAGGAAATAATGATCCATTTGTCATATGAGAAAAGTACACATTTGATTTGAAAATTTTAAAAAATAAATGATGTTATCCTTGATAATTACAAGAATGAGAAACTTTGATTTGAAAATTTTAAAAATTGAATAATGTTGTCTTTGACAATTGTAAAAAGGAAAATCTCTTATTTGAAGATTTTTGAAAAGTGAGTGGTGCTCCTTTTTGACATGTAAATCTTTTTAAATTTGAAAATGAAGTCTCATATGTCTATGAATAACTCATTTGAGATCTTCAAACGACACAACAACAAGAGCATATACACATCAATTGCAAGTTTTACAACATCCATTCAAAACTTTCAATCTCTCTTCTCTAAGCATTGGGCCTTAACCTTTGTTCATTTTGAGAGAGATATAGTTTGCGATGTGTTGCTCTTATTCCACTGATTGAGGAGTGTTTTATGATAATCTACCCACTATCAGCTCTTGTATCAGTAAAAGAGTGTGTGTAACCCTTGTGTATGTAAAGGGATTCTATAAAGTGAATAGTTGAATCACCATGTGTAAGGTGATTGCAAGTGTAGAAGATGTTTTACACGGATTCTTTATAACGGTACTGCTCAAAGATGTAATAGATTTTTATCTCCACATGAAGGAGGTTGAATAATAAATTTGGGAATCCTTAAGTGGTAACTTGAGGCGAAGACGTTGGCAGTGGGGTTGAATCTCGTTAAATACAATTTGCTTATCTCTTACCCTTACTCCTTATATTTGTTGTTGCTTCGTATTTTGCTCATATTTTATATTGTGCATTTGGTTTATAATTGTTAATTCTTAAATACAACTCAATTCATCCCCTCTTGTGTTAGTCATCTAGGAAACAACTACTATTAGGGGCACTTGGGGGTTTTGGTGTTTGGGTCTCTCCTAAATTAATGGTTTGTTCATTTGAATCAAGATCAATTGGACTTGACGGAGAATCCATCTAACAAGTGAAAAATTAAATACATAATTAATTACAAAACACAACAAATTAAAACAAATAAAGAATAAACATCAACCACAATAGCTAGTTTACAGCATAGTAAACATCACAATTCTAAAACTCTAATCTAGATTTTAGTTCACTCATCAACCTCACAATTGTCAACACAATATTAAATAAACACAAAAGTTAATAATTTGATCTAATAATAACACTCACAGTGAAAATTAAGTCTCAAATTATTGTTCACAGCCCAATAATTTGATCCAAAATTTTTCAATCCCTGTACATACAAAATAAACAATTTAGACAAAAAATAATATGAAAAATAATTTGATATGATGATAAACACATCAAAATCAAATAAGTTAAAAGTTAAAAATGAGGAAAAAAAAAATAAAAACAAGAGTGATTGTCGGCGTGAGAAGTGAGAACAAAATCCCAACTCAAGAAAATCACAGACGTGCAACGGTGACCGTGGGGAGGTCAAGGCATCATTTAAACACACAGTGGGACAGTGGGACATGTTGCCACCGGGGGGGGGGGTCTTTTAACATAGTAACACATAGAGGTAGGGGATCTGAGTGACGGAGGGGTGAAAGTTGTGTTGACAAAGGGAGGGGAACGGCTAAGAGGGACAAAGCGGGTGAAGCCGCTGCGTGTGAAAGTGGGAAAGGTCGAAGGGAAGGGAAGTCTAGATTCTAGAAGAGGAAGTGGAAGTCGACAAGAAGAGGGAGGGGAAGGAGGTGTTTAAACCCTAGGTCAAAACGACGTTGTTTCATTTAGATTTGTTTTACAAATTGTAGGGCTAAAATGACGTTGTTTCACTCCTTTAAGTGAAACAACGTCATTTTATATACGTATAATTTAAATATATATGTATATATAATTAGCAAGTTCAGCAGTTTGAACCAGGTTCAAACTGGAACCGAACCGGCCTACATCAAGTTTTAGGATATTTTTGTGCCAACAGATCGGTTCCTGCCTTTTCCATACTTCAGCTACTGGTTCGACTTGGTTGCAACCGGTTTTTGTACACCCCTAATTTTAAGTGTCCAAAAAAAGACAGTTGTTAAGTTTGCTCCCCCTTATACCAAGTATTACAGAATGAAAAATACTCTAGCCACAAAATGATTACATAAAAAAATCCCACAAACTTATGTGGGTTGATATGGTTCGTCAAATTGTAAATTTACTTTTATTATAAAGTGAATCTAATAGTTCAAATAAAACCACGTCAGTTTGTGAAATGTTTTTATATAATTCATTTGTGGATGTAGCAGTACTCTTGCAGAATAATATCTTGACCTTCTTGAACCTATGTGACCCAATCCTACTTTCTTGGACCTAATCTCTCCTGATGGGTTGGTTTGGGCCTTTCATTTCATTCCTCAACATATAATTACGGTTCTCGCTTGTCCAGTACATAGGGTTTTAAATGAATAAGCTACTTAATAGGAAACTCGAACTCGACTCGATTAACAAGTTCCAATTTGATTCAAATTGAATATTAAATAGACTATTCGCAAATACAGAATTAGGATCAATTATTAAATGATACAAATTCGTAAAAAACTCGATCGACTTATTAGCTCGACTTGTATATATTTATATATATCCAATATATTTTTATTGTATATATATTTATACAATATATAGATACACACATAAGTTATATATCTATTATCAATTATGTGTATAGACTTATAGTCCACTACTTCTATACTATATATAAATTTATAATATATCATATAGAACTAGAAGTTATGATGAATACATATATAATTAATGAGTTTTGCTACTCATCATCTCACACACCACACTTATTTTTATTTTATTTTATTGTTTTATTCCTCCTAAACTAATTAAGTTCTTCTACTCATCATTTTTGCTCCACACATTTGTTAAGGAAAAAAAATTAAAAATTAAAAAAATCATGTGTGGTGTGGGGGGATGATGAGTAAAATTTTTCACAATTATATTATAAATGAGAAATTCTATTTGTAGTCTCTACTTGGAGACTGTATGTACGGGACCTTTATTAAATGAGAAAAAAATCATTTTAGGAGGGATATTTTTGTAATTTTAAAAAAATTTAAAAATAAAATTGCCTAGGCTTGCATTGCAGTCCCCAGATGGAGACTGTACGTAGCATTGCTCATTATGAATATATGATGAATACAATATTAGCTATAACTTATCTTATTCTTATTATCTTATCAAATACTCAAATGTCATATAAAAATTAGAATAAATCTTGGCATCCGCCACTATTTAAAATCAGCCGACCCACACTATTGTAAAATGACTAAAATACCCTCATAATAAAACTCACTTTCTTTTCATTTTACACATTTCAAACTGAAAATATTGAGAGAGATGAGAGAGGAAGATCTGATATGATGAGAGAGAGACGATGAGTGAGAGAAATTTGAGATGATGAAAGAGCGAGACAATAAGAGAGATATGAGTTTGATGAGAGAGAGAGAGAAGTGATGAGAGAGAGAGCTGAGACGATGAGAGAGAGATCTGAGTTGATGAGAGAGACAGTAGAGATGAGAGAGAGACGACGATGACGAGAGAGAGCGACGATGAGAGAGACCGAGATGAGAGAGAGCAGCGATGAGAGAGAGCAGAGATGAGAGAGAGAGACCAAGATAAGAGAGAGCGGCAATGAGAGAGAGACCGAGATGAGTGAGAGAGAGTGAGGATGAGAGAGAGAGTTGAGAGAGAGGGCGCTGTTGAGAGAGACGAGAGGGATGAGTGATAAAAAAAAAAATTGCCACACAAGGTGTGCAAAATTGCACACCTGTACAGTGGCAGATGCGAATCAAGACTCTAAAAATTAATACTTACAGGTTATAGCTTACATATAAATAGTGTAACAGACTCGCAGTAGTAGTATAATAGTAATTATAGTATTACATATAGGCTATAGACTAGTTATAACTTATAGGCTATCACTTATGATTCTATCATTCTACCTAGTACTATTATAGACTTTACAGTATTACTACTTATATAAGATTAATAACTAGTAATACTGTATTCATAAGACTATTAAATTAATATACATTATACATATTTAGTATTCATATTCAGTATTAATAATTAATAAGCTCATACTAGTAGACTATTAGACTAGTGTATCAATAGTATGGTATCAATAGTATAGTATTAATGTACTAATTTTGTAGTTAACATACAACATTAGTATTGTAGTATTAGATGGTGGTTTATTAGTAGTGTATTAATAAATATATAGTATTATTATTTATTAGTAGTATAGTCTAACATAAATACATAACATTATTAATTTACAAATTACACCATAGGTCAATATATATATGTTCTTATGTAACATGTTACATGTTAATACATGAACCAGTAACCACGGGCCACGGTATTAGTATTTAGTAGGCTCGTATGACTTCACTGACTTGTGAGTCGTGTGGACAGTGTTGGGAACTTGAGAGATGTGGGTTTCATGTTAGCCCTTGGTTCTGTAAAATTAGACATCAGTCGTTTATTCCATTTAGAAACCCTAGCTTACTTGAAGTTTCAATGATGCTTTGCCATTTCCCCTTGCAGCCCTTTCACACTTCTTCTCTAAAAAACACAAGAAACCCTAGGCTTACGCGATTTGCAAACTTAAAGGTTGATTCTTCATTCTTAAAGGCTTGCAGCCATACCCGAGAGACAGAGAGTCTGAGAATGAGTCTTGGACTCTTGAGAGAGAGATACCAGTTGTGAGAAACCCTAGTAAAAGTGGCTTACAACCATATTTTCGAGGAGCCATGACTATAACCTCAGTCTCAGAGATGGAAGTTGGACCGCGGTAGATGGGTTATTCAATGCTGGCATTTATGAGTCACAAACAACTGAATCCCTGATTTCGTGGTTTGTGGCTCTTTTGTTCGTCAAATCATTCGTCTCTCAGTCAGGTTCTTTTCCAATTTCTAACCATTTGGTTGGGAACTTGGGAGATTTGGAACCACCTATTGCTAGTGTGCTCACCTCTGGATCTCTCCTAACTCTTTCTAAATTGTAATCTTGTAGATCTAATCATCTAAGATTTGTATGCCAAAGTGGTGTGACTGGTGTCGTCCCTCACGACATATATGCATGCTTCTGTGACTACTAATCACTTTGATTGATATGAAAATGTATTTATTTTATTTTATTTTGTAATGGTAGAAAATGGTCTTTTCCTATCTTGATCTTGCTATTGTTTGCATTATAT
This sequence comes from Pterocarya stenoptera, assembly GCA_003123785.1. Taxonomy (NCBI): domain Eukaryota; kingdom Viridiplantae; phylum Streptophyta; class Magnoliopsida; order Fagales; family Juglandaceae; genus Pterocarya; species Pterocarya stenoptera. The sequence goes on along the minus strand of QEOT01008203.1, from coordinate 311,162 downwards.
TATCTATTTGAGCTTGAAGCAAAATTTCCAGTTTGCCATTTCGTGAGTTGAACTTATTCCTCCTTAATTCTATGTTTATATATATTTTTTTATTACAGATTTTAATTCTTTTTCATTTACTTCTCTAAATTTTGTTGGTTTGTTTGTATATATTGTTGATTGGAGATTTGTAGTTGATTACATAAACTATTTGGTTCCGATTTTATGTTCTTGTTTGAACTTTCAGGAGGTGCTGTGTAGCCCGTGCTTATTGATAATGTCTTCACAGAGCCATAGAGGTGCTCTATTTTGATGATACTAGTCGAGTATTAGTTTGGAGCTCTAATTGATTTTGGTTTGTACAATATAAACTATCTGGTTCTATGTTTATGTTCTTGCTTGAAGTATCGAATGGGTTGATTAATGTATCAGTGTATGCATTGGTGTCATGCTGATTGTGTTGAAGTTTGGTTTTTTCAAGTTAGTGTATCAATGTATGCAGCAGGTATGGTAAGTAAATGGACTTCACTGCGGGTATAGACCTAAGACTATAGATTGTTTTCTAAGTTTGTTGAAGTTTGTATGCATCTTAACTCTTTGTGATAGTTCTAATGGTTTGTTTTATTCAGGGTTTGTTAATTCCTTACAACGTATTAGTACATTTCAGTGATAGAAAATATCAATGGACAATCTAAAGGCTTGTTAACTGTAATTTAGGGCATTTGTGCCCCTAATGTGGTTATGTTAGCTATTATTTGGGGCATTTGTGGGCCTATGGTTAACTGTTATATTGTGTTAGTACATCTTAGATTCTCAACCTATCACATATGACATAGACCACAGTTTTCAAAGCTTCTAACATTTTTGCTGGTTGGTGGTTTCTAAGTATAGCACCTCTAATGCTATCTCGATTCTCATCTATAAATGGATGCATAGTTGCATAGACCACATTTTTCAAATTTACTTACCACCCAGTTTGTTTTGGAACTAATCTATCTTTGATGCTATTGCTACCAAACATGTGGATCGGGACAATTCCAAGTTCCAACTATTTGTTATAATGGCTTAAGCAGGACACTTGCTAACCATTTCTGGCTCAATTCATGAAGACCTACTTTACTCAACATTTTTTGTTTTAAAGTTGAATGTATCAAATTGCATAATTTATTGTTTTAAAGCATTTTTTTATTCATGATTCCATGAAGATGTAATTTAATGTACCATAGGTCCATAATATATTTGAGGCCCTAATGACTTAATGCTCCTAATGTAACTTTGTAAGTTATTGTTAATTCCTTCTATTGTAAAGTCTTTTTTTTTTAATTTTAATTTCGTTATAATCTATTTTGAAAAAAAAAAATCACCCTTCTCCAGCCGCATTATCAAATCGAACTTCGAGCTGAGCTCGAGTTTACATTTCAATTAAACAAGCTGAGCTCGAAAGAAATTTTGGACTCGACTTATAAACGAGCTAAGCCCAATCTCGCTAGTGTTTCAAATGAGCCGAGCTAATGCATCACATGCTCGCCTAAACTGGGCTAAAAAACAACCCTACCTATACGGGTGGGTAGTAGATATCTTATAATCCTTCTATGAGAATCACTCTGAATCGAGAGAAGGAATCTCCTAATACAGAAAAATGCTAGCAAGAAGAAGGCAGCTAGACAAGCAACATACAGCCAAGAATAAAGTAAGGCTAGCAGCACATTGTTGAGAGGAGCATGGAGAGAACAAGGCGGCTAAGGAGGTTCACTCTATATCGAGCAAGCAAAGGATGTGCTGACCTTATGAAAGGCAAGCAACAAGCAATGGAAAGCCCAATACAGACTTGTGAACGCTTGAAATAATACAGAGGAGCTCAAAGTGCAGCACATGACATACCGTGGTCCATGTGCTAAAGATGTTGTATGAAAAAGAGTATGCCTGGCAAATGAAGAATATGAATCTGCAGGCCATACGTAAGACCTCAAAAGTAAGGCCTAAATCCACAAAGGCAATTTTCATAAGGAGATGGAATGTGCATTTAATGTCGAGACAAGCTGAAGGACACGCATGCCTTGCCCCATTGGCCCGCTCGATCTCTACCACTCTTCAATCCAATGGATGCATGGACGATCAAGATTCATGATCACTCTTTCAATCAATCAGAGGCTAGAACTGTCATAAATGTGACTGGCAGTCTTGCCGTATACAAGACATTTCGATGACAAGTCTTCGTCTCACTTTTGGGATCGTTAAGTACTTCCATATGCTCTTTTCTTTCTTCTTCTGCTCGAGACTTTAAGGAGGCTAAGACCTTAGATTCCTCATCAACAAGGATAGTAGCAACCCTAGCTCATTCCTTAGTGTTTAGTCATTGTCCAGGTAGGTTCACTCCTATAACTACGCTAGTAATGTGGCGTAAATGTCTATGGGTATGTCCATAATTTCATATTCTACTTCTCACCTCCTTTCTCTCATGAAATTGCATGCTTTTCTCATTATGATTAATGACTACTTGATGATGTGATTTCAAGTGATGTAATTTCAAAGTGCTCAATGCTCATGGGATCAAGTTGAGTGATTCTCCATACCATTCCTAGCGGTATGTTGCCATGTGTTTCACTCGGGTAGAGGGATTCCTTGTGCTAGCCGGGGTGGGACATTTCCGTACCATTCCACGTGTAGAGAGAGTCCTTGTGTTGATTAGGAGAAGCATTTTTAATTCTATTTTGGTCGATATATTTCACGTGTTGGCTAGGTAGAGAGATTCTTTGTGTCGAATGGGTGGAGTGATTCCCTGCTCTATTTTTATGGATGTATTTCATGTGTTGGCCTAGTCGAGAGATACATCAAATGGGTGGAGTGGTTCCTCATTCTCTTTTGGTGGATGTATTTCACTTGTTGGCTAGGTGGAGTGATTCCCCATACTTGATGATATGAATGATGATTTATGATTATGATGTTTTTGCCCATAGGGTGATTCCTCATCATACTTATGATATATGTGTTTCTTTTCAGATGGTGATTTTTTGCCTTAGTTATGATATGTGGTTTAGCCTTATTTCGGTGATGAATTGGTCTGTATCAATTTTGAATTTTTAAAACTGGTGTATATCGGTTCGGTTCCAAAATATGTCCAAAACCGGATTGAATTAAACCAGTATTTATTACTAATAATTACTCATTCATTAGTGTCTAATTATATTAGTATAGTATAAGTAGTATCTAACTTATTAGTTATAAGATTAATAGACATGAATAATAAGATTAAAATTTTATATTATATTAATTAGCAATTTAGCATATAATATAAAAAATTATATAAACATTATTTTATAAATAATATAAAACATTAATATATAGATACCAGTCCGGTTCGGTTCAAACTAGTTTTTGAAGTTGAAAACGAGTATCGAATCAGTTTAAGACCGGTTTTGGTTCTTAAGAACTAGTACTGGACTGAACCAATCACGAATCGGACCAAACCCACCGGTTCGATTTGTTCAGCCAATTTTCTGATTTTGTTTTCACACCCCTATTGTCATGAGTTTTAATTTATTGGAATTTCATTGAAATCTCATCGTGATAGTCCCACTATGGTTTCGCCTCTCATAATTGTGGAGTTTAATGCATATGTAACTTAGGAGGATTACCTCAAAGAAGAAGGACCAGTCCAGCCTAAGGAATAGTCATGGGGGTCTATCCACATTAAGTTTATATATTTGTAAATTTGAAGATGTTTATTTTACTTAGGCAATGAACAACTTATGGTGTTTTATATTCTAATGTGGTTGACAAACTAATATTGGTATGGAACTATATTTGGGATGAAAGAATAGTGACTTATGGATTTTTTAATGAATGGGTATTGGACAATCTCTTTGGTACTACTAGTGTTAGTTTCCAACTAACACCCTTTATTTATTACGCTGCGAATTCGATACACAAGTGTGTTTAGCATACGAGCAGCAAGATTTCTACAAACGCAAGCCACGGTTCCTCGACAAGCCACATGTCTCCGACTTGCATCCCGAGCACCACTGTTCCTCAACAAGCCACAACCAGGGGTTAGGGGCACTACATATCCTCTTTCGTTCCTATGGGTGGATGGGTAATGGGCAATGTTTGTTCGCTTCTAAACAATTATAGAACAAAAGTCAAAATTAGCGAAAGACAATTAATGCACAGAACAACAAGCAAATAAAAATTAGTCCCCCCTTGTAACACCCCGCTCTCCAAGTGTTTAAAATTACGTCATTTTTAGAAATTCTAGGGGACCAATGTGCTACTCAGCTTAACTTTAAAAAACTTTCTTCTCTTAAAGAAGTGACAAGTATAAAAGTTTCATATAATAAATAGAATAATTTTTTATTAAAATACTAAAAGTATAAAGGAGGCAATGTGGAAATACGTTTTAAAATTTCACAAATTTGTACTATAAAACTCATAACTGAAAAATTGTGTACATGATCTAAACCTTTGTCACACCTCCCTGGGCCAAGTCCCATCTTGTAGCTCTACATCTTCATAAATATTCTCACTTGGGATAATTTAAAATATAAAAATAAAATAAAATGAATCGAATATCCAGTAAGAAGCCCATCATAGCGCAAACATAATAAACGTAAGATTTCTCATAAAATATTTCATGCTCGAGAGAATTAAAAATCATGAATGTTCTACATAAGCTTATAACATGCTGACTTTTCTTATCATAATTGATATTGGGTTATCTGACTTATTTGATTGATCTGACTTATCTAAGTTATTTTATTGGCCAACATACTTAACTCTATGTGTAAAGTTGTGCACTGGTCTCACATTATGTGGCCATAAGGGGAAACACTGATAGTATTCTAGCATACTATGGTAAACCACACCTGAGTCCATGCATGGTTTGCACATTCACCCACGATGTACATTGGTATAATGCTTCTGAATGACCATCTGATTAATCTTAGTTTTTATCTTATACTTGTCTTATGAAAACTTACGTGTCTTTTACAACGTAAGATGCATGACATATATAATAGATAAATAACTATAAAATACAGAATTAAACATGATAATGGTGCGGCTAGGCCACATTTGATGGTGGATTTGTGCGTGACGAAGGGCTGGTGTGGTGCTTGCTCATAGGGGCTGATTGTGATGGCAGGTTTCGAGATGTTGTTAGCTTGTTTCGATTGAACTCTGATGGGTAGCTAGCTTCATGGTGGTTCTTCAAGTGTTCTACGATGCCATGGCTGAGAGTTCTTTGTGAAGCGAGGGTGGTGCAATGACTAATCAAGCTGTAATGTGGGCTTCTTTGGCAGTGAAACAACCACTACAACAAATATGAGCTTTTTCCACAAATTCTTTTTTCAAGATATACGATCGTGGCAAATACTTTTTTGTTTTTTGCAGGAAGTGATTATTTCCCGCGACGATAAGATTTCTCCATAAATAAGCATTTCCGACGAAATACTTTGTGGAAAATATATATTTCCTAGGAAAGTATTTTATCGGAAATAACAACCCCAATTTTTTTGGCGAAGATATGTCATGGGTAATAGTTCTCCTACAGGCAACTGAGCAGTGAAACCTTGGGAAAATTGGCATGCCATGTCAGTCCATAAAGAGAGAGAGAGAGAGAGAGAGAGAGAGAGAGAGAGAGAAGACGAAGAAGAAGAAGAAGAAGAAGACACAGATGGGAGGGAAGAACTCATGTTAAATAGCAAAGACAAAGACACATATGCAAAGATCTCTTCGTCGTCATCGTTGTGTCTTTCTTCAACCGTGTCTTTCTTCACAGCCTCTGGATCATTGGTTTGCTATAAGCAACGCAATCTCTTCTTCCAGACCCAAAGACACCATTAGAACTAAAAAAGAATACCCATAACAAAAATTGCAAACCTAGCATAAAGTTTTTTTTTAGACCCTTAACTATCGCCCAATCTTGACCTAAACTGTTATGGCTTCGCTAAACTCAGTAATGGCATCTTTTTGGGGGTTTTTTTTTTTTTTCTACATCGTTTAAGTTTAGCAATATGCTCATAAGGAGTACTATTGGGAGTACGAAAAAAGAAATGCAAAAAAGAAGAGCTTAGTAATAATGGCTTGTAAATGTAAACGGAAAGGAAAAGAACAGATGGATCACCATTAACAGCGCTAATAAGATGTAGATGGTTCATTGAAGTTCACGGAGGGAAAAGCAGAAGAATATGAAAAGGGAGGGAAAAGCTGGTTAAGTTGGTTTTGAGGAAGAAAAATTCTATTTGCAATTGGCCACATGGGACGTGGTGCCCATGGTTCCCCTAGCCGGTTGTAAATATAATTTTTCTATGGGTAAACACTTTTTGCCACAACCTCTTCCCATGAAGAATGATGTTATTTTCCATCATATTATACCAAATGAGACCTTATTTGCCACGAAGAAAAAATGTTTTCACTGCCACAGATGTGGTGGGAAAAAGAAGGCTTTTCCCATGAACTTGTAGTTTGGTAGAAAAGGACTCTTTCTTTCAGTAATTATATGCCACGAGTCTCCCAAGGAACAAATTGGTGGAATTTTTTTTTCCCACTAAGGATATACTTTTTCCCATGACTGTCACTCCAGGGAAAAAAGATAGCAGTATTTGTTGTAGTGAGAGAGGCTCATTCATGGTTTCATTGTTGCTGGTTTCCAGCGTTCAATGCTGGTTTATGGTAGTGGCTCACTTTTGGTGGTCTGGGTGTAAGGGAGGTGTTGCTATGTGGTATGATGGCTAGTGACAGGGAAGGGGTTGGTTTTCCTTGCAACATACGACAATGTGAGGAGCTTTAGGTGGAGGTTTTGTGGCTTCCATTCGGTTATTTGTGGTGGAGAAAGTGAGTGTGGAGCAAAAGTAAAATGATCTGCCTGTGGGGGTGGATGTGTGAAGTGGGATTGCTATCAAAATGAACACCCTAGATTTTGGTTGAAGATGACAATGTGCATGGTAGGTTATATAAATACATGTGTTGGGCTTCTTTTTTTTTAGGTTTTGGGCCTCATGGGTTGTTGCTCTATAACAATTAACAGATTTTAACTTATTTTTGGGCTTTAACCTACTTATTGAACCTAATAGAATTCTATAATCCATCATGGTAAATTTTGAAAATATTTACCATGGGCTTTTTAAAATTATCCAATAAATCTAAAATGGGCTTTTTAAAAATATTAGTCTATTAACACTATCCACTAAACCTTAACGGGCCTTAAATAAACTTTCGGGCTTATGAGCCTAACTAAAATTTCATTATTAGTTTCAATAAATAATAGCTCGTGAACTTATCCAATATAATTCATTGAACCTAATTTAGGCTGAATAAAATTATTCATTTTCTAACCTTAGAAATATTAGATTGGATTGTTACACCCCTTGACCAAACCAACAGACTTACGTAGCTTCTAGAAATCCTAGAACAAGAAGAATAGGCAAGAATAAGATAGAAGAACAAATAAGAAAATAGGATGGAGATTGAGACAAGAAGAAAGATAGAAGAAAAAATCCAGATCGAGATCGAGACTGAGAGCATAACAAGAAGAGATTGAGGGGTTGTTCAGAAGATGGGATGGTTTCTTCTCATTCCTTCTCATATCATCTCATTTCCTTTCCAAATATCACTTAAATACAAATACTTCTCAATTCAAATCGTTAACATTTTCATATCATCATTACCTAATCATTACAACTTTTCCAAAATTTCAATCAAAACACAAAAATAATTCAATCTTTTCAAATCTCAAAATAAAAATGATATTCTAACAATATTTTAACTTTATAATATTTTATTCAACTTTTTCTCTCTCATTTCCTAAAATTCCATAAAACATCAAATCATTTTACTGCTATCCACAAATCATTTCACTACTATTCATAGATTTATCATCTCATCTTATTCTCCAAGTATCTCCTTAGAAAAGAAGAAAGGAAAAAGAGAGAAGAGGGAGACTGTGATGTTTGAGGAGAAGACTTGTTGTGTTTGGGTAGTCGACTCCACTACTATTCAATATTTTATCATTACTTTTAATATTTTTTACTACTATTTACTATTTTATCGTTACTTTATTACTATTTTTTATTATTATTTACGGATTATTTGAGATTATTTGACTACTCAAATATAGCCTAATATAGCCTAAGACGGAAGAAAATAGAAAACAAAAAGAGAAGAAGAGAGAAGAAAGAAAAAGGAATAAGAATATAAGAAAGTGTGGGTGGTGGGGTGAAAAGAAAAAAAAAATTAGTGTAGAAGATAAAATATATATTCAATATGGATGGGTTAGATGGGTGAGCCATCATTTTATAAGTAGTTTTTTTTTTTTTTTAAACGGAGCACATTCATTCATTAAAAGCAGACATTATAAAGTTGATCTAAAACAAATAGTACAAGCCAATTACAACGTTAATAGTTTTCCAACACACTTCCGTGACTGATATAGTCTAGTTCAGACTGCAAATCTCTAAAGACCTACATCTAAGGGACAACACAACTCTGTCCACGACAGAAGTAACAAAGCCCCCTACCCCAACTAGGCAAAGTAGGGTGCACCAAACCCCGACTAAGTGGAGGGGAGGACACAGCTCTTTGGAGACGATGTTTTTTATTTTTATTTTTCTAAAAAGCAAAGACAGTGCATAAACTAAAAATACAATGGGAAAATAAAATACACTTGAAGATCCCAGAGTAGCTGGCCCCAGCCCCTTCACTTACTAGCTGCGTCATTTTGGCAAGAATCCATAGGGCTTCATCACTTTCCTTCCTGCGAACTACTCTTTTCTCCTTTACTTGATCTGAAAAAAAAAAACACAAAAACAATAACAAAACAAAAAACACAGACTTGGAAAGAGACACAGGATCGAAAATCTAGACAGAAGGGAAGGGAGGGGGGTGGAGCCAAAGCTCCCACTCCCTTCCAGTTAGTTTCAATTTAGGGAGTTTTTAGAGAGAAGTTGGAGGTTCTCTCTATTCTCTGATTTGGTGCTCATCTTTAAGACATCTAATAAAGTTCATAGGTGGATTTGAATCCACACCCACCCGCCTGTTTTATTTATAAATATGAAGGAAACTATACTACGGGGCTTCACTTTGCCACCTTGACCGTTTATATATTTTATTTTATTTTATTATTTAATAGTTATGGAAGTGACTATTAGTGTATTGGTATATATATATTTTTAGATTTTTAAAAACATTTAAAAATAAATGAAAAAAATACAATTTACACTAAAGGGAGTGGTCAAACCTGACAACATAGTAGCACTACCTACCCAAATATGAATCTATTACTGCAACCTTGTAGATGGTCCTCTCTCTCTCTTCTCGAAAGGTGGAGTGTTTTCTCTCTACTGTTCTTATGAACATAGAGGTCCTCTCTTGAACTGTGTTCGAAGAGCTTGTTTGTTTTGGTAGTAAGGTTGGTTTCTGGTTTCTATTCATGGCTGAAGAACTCTCCAACATATATGAGGGGCTATGCCTTACGAAGGAGGAGAAGCGAGAAGTTCTCATCCCAACAGAGGAAGTCCTGATATCCATTGAAAAGAGTAAGAAGTGCTTGGCTACTCTTGTACTAATAGATAAAGAGGTCAACAGAGGAGCTTTTCATTCTACGATAAGCAAAGTATGGAAAAAGGAAGGCCAGGTTTCTTTTAAGGATCTTGGTTTCAATAAATTCCTTGTAGAGTTTCAAAATCCTTCAGAGAAAAACCTGCTTTATCGGGGAGACCCTGGTCTTTTGATAGGTTTTTGGTGTGTTTGTTTAACTGTGAAGGTTCTTTAGCACCCAAGGACACTGTCTTTAACAAAGAACCATTATGGGTACAACTTCATGATTTGCCATTTGCTAGCATGAATAGAACAATGGCGGAAAGGTTGGGTGCAGCTACGGGTACTGTGGTATTAGTGGATGTAGATTCAAGTGGAATGGCCTGGGGTAGTTTCCTTAGGGTTAGAGTGCTACTTGATATCTCCAAGCCCTTTACTCATGGTAGATTTATTAGCATGGGAGAGAAGTGTTACTGGATTCCTTTTTAATATGAGAGGCTGATTTTTCTCCTTCCATTGTGGTGCTATCAAACATGCTGGTCTTTCTTGCCCAAGTCCTCCCTTGGGTGGTAAAAAACGTGAAGGAGATGCATCACACTATGGCTCTTGGCTAAGGGCCAACTCTCAACTGAGAAGTTCTCAATAGTTTAGCAAAAAGGGGGGTGATTTCGAAAATTCAGGTAGTTGGCGCCAAAGCAAAATTGAGGATAGCAGGTATAGTGAGGATGGGATGGGGCAGAATGCTCCTGGTCACTCTGCTGCAGCTTCTAAACAAGCAAACCTGGGTAGCTCTGATAATTATCAACTGAGAGGACCTTTACTTGGAAAGGGAAACAAGTACAAATCAAAAGGTCAGTCTGACTTTCCTCTTTAGGGAAGCTGTGATAGTTTCGAGACCCCTCACTTGGCTGCAGAGCACTCAAAGGATCCCATGAAATCCAATGTGGTTTTCTCGAACCAAGGCCCATCCACGGCTCAAGTGGATCTTGACACTATCAGCCCTATCAAAGATCTTTCTCAGGTTAGCTCCCCATCTCATAACTCTCCCATCAAACTCTTTTCCCATGGTGCTACTAAAAGGCCTAAGTGGAAGAGAAGGGCAAGAGGGCTGGGACCTACGGAAATACATGGCCCATCTGATTTACTTATGTATGATACTAATGAACTTAAACAAACGAAAAGGCCTGGCAAAGAGTGTAATGGGCCTATCATGACAAGGAGGAGAACAAAGCAAGTTAAGTTGGCAGAGGCTGGTATCCAGCCCTGCCAGTCCCCATGAAACACCTAGCTTAGAACTGCCGAGAGCTTGGGAACTCTTGGACAGTTCGTGAACTTAAACAAAGGAAAAGGCCTGGCAAATAGTGTAATGGGCCTATCATGACAAGGAGGAGAAAAAAGCAAGCTAAGTTGGCAGAGGCTGGTATCCAGTCCTGCCAGTCCCCATGAAACACCTAGCTTAGAACTGCTGAGAGTTTGGGAACTCTTGGACAGTTCGTGAACTTCACCTCTTGGTGAAGGAAAAGAGCCCGGATGTTGTCTTCCTCAGTGAAACCAAGTGTAAGAGGGGAAGAATTGAGTCCACTCGGGTCAAATTGAATTTTGATTACAGTTTTTCAATTAACTGTATTGGCAGGAATGGTGGGCTAGCCTTCCTGTGGAAAAAGGAGGTGGATGCTGTTTTGGACTCTTAGTCAAACCACCACATTTCTATTTCTATCAACTCTGTTACTTTGAGGAATAGATGGACTCTTACAAGATTTTATGGGCAATCTATTGCTGCAAAAAGGAGTGAAAGTTGGGATCTTCTTAGGTTAATCCATTCTAAAGTCCAAAATCCTTGGTTATGGTTGGGAGATTTTAATGAAATTCTATATCAACATGAACAATTTGGTTCTAATACCTGCCCCTTTAAGCAAATGGAGGAATTCAGAATGGCCTTAATGGACTGTGGACTTGTAGATATTGGATTCATAGGATCTAAATTTACCTGGTGTAACAGAAGGGAGGGTTATGATTTTACAAAATCCAGACTAAATAGGGCCCTGGTCAATGATGCATGGCTAAACCTATTTGTAGTAAATCAGGTCTTTGTTCTCCCAGTTCAGTGCTCTGATCACAACCCTCTTCTCATTCAGTGCACGAATCCTACTCAATATAAAGCTCCTAAACTAAAGGTATTTAGATATAAGGTTGCTTGAGGCAAAAGAGAGGGCTGCATGGAACTCATTAAAGCTATGTGGTAGTAGGGTCTTTCTCAGGGATCAAAGCTTACAACCACTTGAGAAGGTTTGAAAGTATGTGGAGATAAATTAAAGATTTGGAGTAAAGAGGTTTTCAAGAATCAGAAGAGGCTTCTCATGCAAAAAAGAGAAAGGCTAAGAATGTTACAAGATTCTAATACTGGTCAATATAGTAACTAGATCAATTCCCTTCAAAAAGAAGTAGATGGTCTTCTTCAAGAAGAAGAGTTGAAGTGGAGACAAAGAGCCAAACAAAGATAGCTTAAGGATGGGGACAAAAACACCAAGTTTTTCCATAAATGTGCAACTTAGAGGAAACAGGTGAATTATATTAAGGAGATAGTTAGTGAAGATGGTGTTGTAGCATCAAGTAAAGAAGAAGTTGCAAAGACTTTCCAAGGCTTTTACCATAACCTATTTTCCACTTCCAATTCGAGAAACATAGAAACTGCTCTCCAGTCCTTCCAACCATCTGTCAGTGAAGAAATGAACTCCTCCTTTCTTGTGCCTTCTCTGAACAAGAGGTAGTAGCAGCTATTCAAGCCATGAACCCTCTTGGATCTCCTTGGCCAGATGGTTTCACAACAGTATTTTATCACCAACATTGGGCCACAATTGGAACAGAGTTAACAACAGTAGTACTAGAAGTTCTCAATACCAGTAAGGGGCTCAGTGAACTCAATCAGACATTTATCTCTCTGATACCTAAGAAGAAATCTCCTCAATTAGTCACAAGTTATAGACCTATCAGCCTTTGCAATGTATTCTACAAGATCATCTCCAAAGTAATTGCAAATAGGCTTAAACTCATTCTACCTAGCATAATTTCCCTAACTCAGAATGCCTTTGTCCCAGGGAGATTAATTTCTGACAATGTGGTTATTGCAAATGAAATGTTGCACTCTATGCAAACCAGACTAAAGGGAAATCTAATGGTTTTATGGTACTAAAACTTGACATGAGCAAGGCTTATGACCATGTGGTATGGGACTTCTTGCATAAAGTGATGCTTAAAATGGGCTTTGACAGTGCGTGGGTTGACTTGGTGATGCAATGTGTTACCACTGTTAATTAGTCAATTTTAATTAATGGTATCCCTCAAGAGTCTTTCACCCCTTCTAGAGGAATCAAGCAGGGAGACCCTCTCTCTCCCTACCTCTTTATCATGTGTTCTGAACTTCTTAGCCACTACCTTAACCAAGCTGAGTTGCAGGGCTTACTTTCTGGGATTCCAACTATACTAGGTGCCTTACATGTGAATCACCTATTATTTGCATATGACAGTCTGGTCTTTTGCAGATCCAAACTAGCAGAGTGGAGTAGATTACAACAAGTCCTCAGCAACTATGAGCAATTTTCTGGACAAAGACTTAATCTTGACAAAACCTTTATCTTCTTCAGCAACAACACTAAAATAGAGGTCCAACAAACCATCTTACAGTAAGCAGGAATTAAAGCCTCTGGCCCCTTTGACAAATATCTGGGATTACCATCCTATGTGGGAAGACACAAAACTAAAGCATTCAACTCAATTTTAGACAGAGTCAAGACTAAGATGGCTAGTTGGAAGATTAATATGTTGCCTCAAGCAGAGAAAGAAACTTTGCTGAAAGTTGTCTTGCAGTCAATTCCTACTTATAGCATGGGCATCTTTAAACTTCCCAAGACCATTCAAGGAGCCTCAACCACCTTTTACAGTCCTTTTGGTGGGGCAAAAGGAAAATAGATCTAAAATTCATTGGTTAAGTTGGTAGGTTCTTGGAAAACCCAAGTTTAGAGGGGGACTTGGGTTTTAGAGATTTTGAATTCTTTAATTTAGCCTTATTGGCTAAACAAGGTTGGAGGATTCTTCAAAATCCTTCTTCTCTTGCTGCTCAGGTACTCAAGGCCAAATATTTCCTCAACTCAGATTTCCTTTCAGCTAAACCAAGAGCCAATGATTCATATGTATGGAGGATCTTCCTCTCAGCAAGGCCCATTCTCTCTGAGGGTCTACTTTGGAGAGTAAGAGATGGGAAAAAGATCAAAATCTGGCAAGATAAATGGCTCCCTTGCCCATCAACTTATAGAGTTCAATCTCCAATCAATATCCTGAATGATGAGGCATCAGTTTCTGAGCTGATTAATCCAGCTACAATGCAGTGGGATCTTCCTCTCATCTATGCCATTTTCTCAGCTTCTAAGGCTAGTCTAATTAGCAAGATGACCATTAGTCCATGTAGGAGCCAAGATGTGCTGACATGGAGATGCTTAAGAAATAGAAAATTTTTGGTGAGGAGTGCATATCACCTACAGGGCACCATGAAGGATGACCGAATGGGACAGTCATCAGGACAATCAAACACCTTGAATTTCTGGAAAAAGATTTGGGGTATCCAGGCACCCCAAGCCACAAAATCCTTTTTGTGGAGAGCAGCTAGCGAGTCCCTTGCCACTAATCTCAATTTGCATAAGAGAAAGGTGGTGGAGTCTCCACTTTGTCCAATCTGCTCCATGTATCCTGAATCAGTTGCTCATGCCCTCTGGACTTATATAGCAGCCCAAAATGTGTGGTCTATGAGCTCTAGAATGATACAAAAACTAGGTATACAGAATGGTTCTTTCAAAGAGATATTGCTTCCTATTATGGACCAATTATCCCCCTCGGAATTTATAGAAGTAGCTGTTACGCAAAAACTATTTGGCACAAAAGGAATACTTGGTTGTTTGAGCAGCATTTTCATTCTACTCTTCATGTGTCCAAACAAGTCCATGCAGAGTTGATTTCCATTGGCTCATGGCTAGAGAGTTTAGAAAAACAGGTCAAGGTCCAGGTGCTACACAGCACTCAATGGTGTGCCCTTCCACTAGATTTCTTCAAGGCTAATTGGGATGCAGCCATCGATAAAGACAACTCGATGCTTGGAATTAGTGTGGTTATCAGGGATTCAGCTGGTTTCATTATAGCCTCATTATGCTCATCGATACCCTTAACTCCTAATCCACTCCTAGGGGAAGCAGTAGCTGCTCTAAGAGCTATTTCTTTGTGTGTTGAATTGGGATTGCACCAATTCATCTTAGAAGGAGAGTCTCTTGCTATGGTTAAGGCTGTCCAACATATAGAGGAGAGCTAGAGTTCCACTGGAATGGTTATTAGAGACATCAAGCTTTTATTATCCAAAGTTCGTGAATGGTCTATCCAACATGTCCCTAGGAAAATCAATGTAATTGCCCATGTTTTGGCAGAATTTGGTATGACTTGCTTGGAGGACTGTATACTTATTGAGGACTATCCTCCATGTATTCAACATTTGCTCTAAATGAATGATATTTGACCTTTCAAATATATATATATATATATATTTTTGAATCTATCAACCTGCCCAAAGTAATGGATGGAAAATTTAATGGGTGTTTCTAAATGGTATCAGAGCAGGCTAACCTATGACCATGATGGACTCCTGCGACCTACCCACGATGATGGTACCGGAAATACCGGCCCACACGTGAGCGGGCGTATTGGGAAGTCCCACATGGCTTAGGAATAAACTCATCCTGGGTTTTATAAGGAATTATCTCACTCCTCCTATTAGGCCTTTTATGGGGAGTAATGGGTGTTTCTACAAAAATTACGTCAAAGTAAATAACGAGTTTGCTTAAATGACTGTCGTTATCAGATCTTATTTGAAACAAATGGTCAATGAGAAGAGAGAAGGATCGCAAGTCAAACAGAAAATAAAATTGCTTGGAACAAAATTTGTAAACCTATCGAAGATGGTCTTGTGATTATGGATTTACTAGAGGTTAAGAAAGCTCACGTGGAACTTCCTTCTCGGCTCTTCTCCTTACGGGTGGCTGATATGGTTTCAAATGAGTGGAACTTGGCTTACTTGCAAGAGCGGTGCTAGTCCCACTGCTGGGATCTACCACTCCTGCTACCACTTGTGCAATATTCATGTGTTTTTTTTTTTTTTTTTACATCTATTTTTTTAATACATTTAAATATTTTTTAAAAAATAAGAAAATTCATAATATTATTAAAAAACACTTACTTAATCATTAAGTAAAAAAAATAAAAAATAAAAAAATCAGAGCAGTAAAGACTAGCGGTAGGAGTCATTGATAAGAGTAGCATTTTCCTAGTTGCAAAGGCTTTTTGGTGTGGATTTGGTTTGTCATATTTGTGACAGGTTGGTTTCATTGAGGAAAGGTCCAGATATTCCAATCTGGATAGCAGACAGAAGGGGGTTCTTTTTCATCACATTTGCTTGGAATCACTTTGGATCTCTGGGAGAGAAGATGGGTTGGCATAGATGGGCTTGGAATCACAAAATGCTTCATATTCCTTCGGATCGTCTTTGGATCATGATCATGTGTTGAGTTCCAGAAGCTTTGCCTTGGAAGTTTGGATGTATTGTTCAGTAGTGATGGGCATAAGCTTTCTAGAACAGCAAACTTGGTTTCAGAGACTAAAGGTAATTCTCATATGGGTCTTATTTTTGGCTTTCTTCCCATGTCAATTGGTAACCCCATCACCAGGAAGAGTAACAGAGAGAGTGAGGATTCGAATTGAGTATGATTGTATGTGTGATAGCTAATTGATAAAGCTATATTGATAAGAGTATCTCTATGCATCTGAACTTGTACACAGAGGGTTTGGATGAACTAATTGATGCCAATTCGAACGGAACTGTTTGACAACTTTGTTATTGGTAACACCACCTCAATCAAACCACCATCATACCTGCACTATTCTTAGTCGATATGATCTTATCTTGCTCATAATAGCTTCAAGAGTGTTTGCATTGCACGAATAAAGAAAATTATTAGGTACTTCTGAAGTACGGATGATGAGATGCGCCCATCCTATCACATGTCATGTAATTAAAAAGAGTAATGATATATCATACTCTCATCTCACTTTCATCCTACTAAGAAGAAGTGACACGTCCAGCACCATTTATGGTGTGCTACATCTTACTTAATAGGATGAAAGTGGAATGATAGTATAATATATAGAATTTTCCAATTAAAAATGCTTATACAAGCACCAATTTTAACTGACACGACATCTTATAATAGAATGAGAATATCACGTATGCATACTCTGGGGGTACTTAATAATTACTCAGGCAAATAGTATTTTTATTAGTATTGAAGCTTGGCAGTTGGGCCTCAACCTGCTGAAAAAGAAGCAACAGGAGCAAGGGTTAATCGACATCCAAATAACCCTATATGCCTATGCAAACTACCGAATCATAATCAAACCTACCTCGTCTGGCAAAATAATGTTTACAGATCACCTGAACAGACAAATTGCGAACAGATCATAGGGG
Source organism: Pterocarya stenoptera (assembly GCA_003123785.1). Classification (NCBI taxonomy): domain Eukaryota; kingdom Viridiplantae; phylum Streptophyta; class Magnoliopsida; order Fagales; family Juglandaceae; genus Pterocarya; species Pterocarya stenoptera. The sequence goes on along the minus strand of QEOT01008203.1, from coordinate 294,097 downwards.
GTAATGGCAGAAAGTATGATGCTATTCTAAAAGGAACTTGTGAACGCCGAACGGTCAATGTGAAATAAAGAATAGAGGCTCAAATGATCAAATATTGCCCGTTCTAAGGGCTTGATAAAATCCCATGGACCTTCCCACCCTCAAACCCTACACAGTCGCATCCCACCCGCAAAATTAAAATAAATTACACGAAAAGGGGCTAACACATTTACAGACGAGGTTGCTGCCTGAACAAAGCAGACTACTCGAGTCCAATCTCATACCTCAACAATTACACCAACTTCAGGGTAATCTGGATGATTCATTTCTTTACATAGGGAATGATTGCATCCAATACAGCATCTATCAATAAGAAACTCGCAAGAGCTAAAAGCCGTCTGATCCCCTGCATAAGTAGAGTGCTTCATTGCAAATATATGCAGATAATTTCTGAACAGAGAGTCCAAGAACCAACTATAACCAGAGATCATTCTGAATAACCGACACTTCAACTCATCGATGCATATACCAGAAAGCCGTGCAAGAGATATCCAAGACGCGGGACAGCACAGCGCACACTCAGAAGAGACGATTATGATTGAGCTGCTTCACAGAGGAAGTAACCAAACCGTTCTTGTATTTTAAACCCCAACATTCTGTCTGAAGGAAAACAAACTCCAGATCCTTGCATGTATTTAAATGATTTCATGTTTCAGAGACTTCCACCAGAAATCCATATCAATCACAATTAGAACTAGAAGATGATAAAAGTGATCTAGGGGATTCATTTTACCGTTAGCCAAAGGAAAAATATCCTAGCTTGATGTGTCAATTTCCTTACCATGATCCTCCTCACGAATATTTCTCTTTAACCTTCTTAGCCATATATCATAGTCCATCAGATATGGTGTCCCACAAAGACTGTCAACATAATCAGCAAATGCCTTCAACACGGTTGAGACATCACCAAGCTTCTGCTGAATCAACCTCCTCGACCAAGAGGTCTCTCTCCACTGCAATGCACCCTCAACAGAATCCAGGTCAGGAAAAGTACCACCAGACGAATAATAAAGCATGTAAACCAGGCTCTCTGCATCTGAAGCTGAGCACAACTTTCCCTCCTGAAGAGCGAAAGTTGACGAGAAATGAAGATTCAATGCAGGGCGGTCCCTATCTTCAAGAATAGCATGTCCCCAGCCAATGAGGACAAAATACGGATACCTCACACCGGACCTGACATGAATTACATTCTCTGGCCTGATGTCTCCATGCCGAATCCCAGCACGGGCAGCTGTCGAAAGTGCAGACAAGCAATCGTGACAACACCTGATTGCCTCCTCTGAACCAAATCGACCTTCACTAATCATTTCAGCCACAGTTTCACCAACCGGGCTGGTCACAAGAATTGGGGTGCCACACCAAGGGTGGTCACAGTTTCCTCCTGAGCTGGGTCTTCGACACTGACCAGGGTGAATAATCCTGCCAGATGCACCTAACTGTGGCAAATATTTGCAAGAGAGACCTTTCTGTTTCATAATGGTCAATATTTTAGTCTGTCTCTGAACCTGATACCACAAATTCATATTTTCCCATGCCGGTTCCAGCTGATAAGGATGAGAACCAACATATAGAAAGAGACTTTTTCCTGGGTCTTCCAGAGGAGACGCAATGTAATATGAAAATTCAGCACTGCTCAGCAATTCGTTAATCTGATAACCCTTTTTCCAGTTGGAATCCTCCAACCATAATGTGGATCCTACTTCCAACTTCATTACTTCTTCAGACCGAATATTATTGGAATCTTCTTGAACTTCAACAATTTCAGGGGAAACAGTGTGCTGCTGGTAACGAAATATACCATTCCCATTCACTCTGGTATCCTCCAACTGCCTCTCCACTCTCCTTGTTTGAAGGCGAGAACCATGGTCGACAGCTAAATCCTCAATAGAGTGCTTGGGCATTCCAGCAAACTGCATGATACAGTGGAAGGTTGCAAAGAGTACCTGTAGAGCACCCAGATCTCCCCAATTTGCATTTCCTAGCTTGTTCCAGATCCGATCAACCGGAGAGACTGCAATTCTAGCATGGTCTTTTATCCAATTAGCAGCACATTCATAAACATTATTAACATCATATTCCAACTTATATATGTCTCCTTCAACTCTTACAACCCCACCATGCTGAGAATCAACAAGAAGAACAAAGACTGTGTTTGAACTCTCAGAGAAACTCAATCTGCTTAAGCTTCTTGATAGTAGTATACGAAGAGCATAGAATAGGGCCTCCCCTATAACAGAAAGAGAAGGCTGCCGCTCACTATCCCCAGCAAGGCTTCCAATATCAGGTCTCATAAGAGCCAGTTCAAGAAGATGGTCCCACGACCCGCTGGGATGCCTAGGGTTTTTTAGCATTAGACCAGTGGCACAAAGACTGCCAAGCTTACCATTAGCAATGGCCTTCTCAGCCTGGTAGAATTTCAAGTTAGCATTGGACAGACAGGCAACAGAAAAAGGCATAGGTTCATCCTGACTCCAAAATGCCTCCCACAAGCCCTTCACACTCGCATGTAAAAAGTCTTCAATAGCAAGATAAGCAGTTGCTTCTACAGCATCAGAAGTAGAAGCATAAACAGCATTGGGCATCCGAATCAGCTGCTGAAATGTGATCCCTTCCAATGCATAATCAAACTTTTGAAGTTCTATTAACTCGAAAGGAACATCAAAGGCAGGTGATTTTGCTGCTGACTTTTCTGATAACGAATCAAACCAGTCTTCAAGTTTCACAGTCAGATCTTTACTATCCAAAAATCTATGGAAAAAATCTTTGCGGTTCCGAGACCTACTGCTAGATGATACACTAGACCTTTTTGTCCCAGACCCCACTGACTCCTGGTCTGGGAAATCACCTGTCAAACATGAAGTGTTCACAAATTCTCATGAGGTGCAAACATAAAGTAATTGATTGATATGTAAAAGATGGAGCAAACAATCACAGAATTGCAGCAGAAAACTTTGGCCAGAGAAAATAAGTCCTACATAAAATTATGTAATATTACAGTAATGCATTATTTCATAGTTTTTGTCTTGACCAAAATATGTAATAAGTAGAGATCAGACACAGTGCCCATTCTCTGGAAAATATCCACCACCAATAATTATAGCCATATTAAAAAACAAAGGAGCATCACAGAATAAGAAAAACAACAGAACAGATTTGAAGATTTATGTATCAAATATTGTGTGTGGGTGTGTGTGTACACAATGCTAATTGCGGTGTTGTAACAATCCGATTCAACGATATTAGGGATTTAATAAGAATAATTTTTGGGCCCTAATTATGTTTAATGGATCATTTTGGAATAGCCCACGAGCTATTAATTTATTGAGGTTTATTGGATTTTTTTTAATAGGCCACATGCCCAAAATTTATTATGATGTACTATGGAATTGTATTGGACCCAAGAATTGGATTAAATCCAATTTAATATTTATGAACCAAGTGGGCCCCTATTTAATTAGTATTTTGTTTATTAGCACTGGGTGTCCAGGAACAGGGTCCCGACTAATCTCGGGGGTGCACAGGCCCTCGGAAAAGAGTTTCCCGCAAGCCCCTATTTAATTAATATTAGGCCCAAGAATTATTTATAAGCCCAAAAGAATTTATCGGACGAGTTGGGTTCATTTTGGAATTTAAGATTGGGTCACTAGGGTTGTTAAGTGACTTGGCCCATGAAATTATAGGGCAAGCCCTAGAATTTAGTTGGACCCTTCAAATGACCCAACCCATTTGTTGAGTCCATACAATGCCCACCCCTTGCTGCCACACCTCACCTGGTTCACCACATGTCATTCTCGGTTTGAAGAACTAGTCCAAGACCCCACCACCACAACAACCGCAAGCCCTTCCATACTGCTGCCACCTTGCACCACCCAACCCATAGACATCTACATCGTCCATAACCACCAATCACAGAGGAAACTAGCCTCGCACAATAACAACGCAGCCCCAATTTTCCCATAAATGAAATAGACCACCAACAGCCCCGACCACCCTAGGCAGCAAAACGGGAAGCCCAGCCTTGCCCAGCCCAATGTCCTCTGTTTGCTACACCAAGAACAGAGCAAGCCACCATCATCCAACCACCATGAGCCACCAGATGCCACCCATGTGAGACGCCAAGCACCAAGCAACCATCGCAAGCCCATTGCCCTGTTGGTTGCTGTAGCACCGTGAGTCTCCTCTCTCCCTCTTTGTTTTCTCTCTCTTTCTCTCTCATCTCTCCCTAGTTTGCTTCCCAGCCACTTAGACCAAGCTGAAGACGATAAACCAACCATGAAGCTCGTAGCTCGTTCACCAGGCACCACCCTACGTCGGAGACAATCAGGATCACTGCAGAAATAGCCGACCAACCACCATTGTTCCTCCACGCCAGTTACACGGCTACACCCCACGTCGCATGACTACTCTGCCCATTAGGCCCTTCTATTCCTCTCCAATGTTAAAACTTTAGATGATTGGACTTAACCTCTAGGAATCAAGTTGCGTAAATGCCCCTACCTAGTGAGTGTTGATTGTAGGGCTTATTATTTTGGATGATATTTTATGATAATTTTTTTTTTTTTTTAATGTCGGGGAACCTCTCCAAGGCAGAGTCCTTCGGACCCACCCTTGCAGAGTAAACTCCGGTTCTGTGCACCGCACCCTCAAAAGTTTCCCTACACGGAAGTGGTTAAATCGCTGACTTTTTACCAAGAGGTGTGGCCCCAAAGGATTATTTGCACTTGTGAGGTGTTGAGCTTTGGACCTTGAAGAAAGTGATACCCCAAGACTAAGGCCTTCACCACTTGGGCCAACCCATTGGGGTTACAACTACCAGTAATCTAATCAAGGAGCGGGCTGTAAGTGTTATTTATGAAACCAAAGATTATTTCTTGGAATGTTCAAGGGTTTAATGGTTTTCGCAAATGCCTCGGGGTGAAGAATTTAATTCATAATTGGAGGGCCGATGTACTTTGTTTTCAGGAAACCAAATTGAAATTTATTAACCAAACTATCATCAATATCTTGTGGAATTGTCATTATGTGGGATGGGCTGTGTTAGTTTCGAATGGAGCATCGGGTGGTATCATTGTTATGTGGGATAGGAGGGTTGTGGAATTGATAGAAGAATATGTGGGAGAATATTTGGTGGCGTGTCATTTAAAAAATGTGGATGATGGTTTTGAATGGGCTTTTGCAGGCATTTATGGTCCTAATTTGGATAGTAGGAGATTTTTGTGGGATGAAATGGCAAGTCTTCGCTGTTGGTGGGATCTTCCTTGATGTTTCGGTGGGGATTTCAACATTACTTGGTTCCCTAGTGATCGAGTGGGGGGATTCTCACATCTATACTGCTATGGCTGATTTTTCAGATCTTATATTTGAGATGGACCTCACTGATTTACCTTTGGCTGGTGATGATTTTACGTGGTCCAATGGGAAGGCACGGTCTAGATTGAACAGATTTTTGGTTTCTTCTTCTTGGGAAGTTCATTTTCCTGATTTATGTCAGAAAATGCTTCTAAGGTTATGTTCTGACAATTTTCCCATCATTTTGGATTGTGGGGGCACCAATGGAGGGCGTAGGTATTTTAAATTTGAAAATTTGGTTGGAGGATGACAGCTTTGTGGATAGGGTGAGGGTTTGGTGGTCTTTGTATCATTTTTCTGGTACACCGCATTGTCTTGGCTGGAAAACTTAAAGCTTTAAAAAATGACTTGAAGAAATGGAACGTGGAGGTTTTTGGGAATATGGAAAGTCAGAGGAAGAATATTATGGAGCAGCTGCAGGTTATGTAGGAACGGGAGGTGTTGGGAGAAATCTCGGAACAGGATAAGGAGAGAAAAAGAGGGTGGTTGCCGAATTAGAAAAGATCATTCTTTTGGAGAAAATTTCTTGGAGGTAAAAATCTCAAGCTCTTTGGTTGAAGGAAGGCGACAAGTGCATGAAGTTTTTTCACCAAATGGCTAATTTGTTTCGAAGAAATAATGCTATTGAGATTATTCATACAAGTGATTATATTCTTTTGAATCATTTGGCTATTATGGATCATATTGTGAATTTTTATGAAAAGCTTTTTCAGAAAGAATATACTTGGGAGACCTAAATTGGATGGGTTGGTTTTTGAGTCCATTGACCAGTCTAGTGTGCATTGGTTGGAGAGAACTTTTGAAGAAGAGGAAGTTCTTGATGTGGTTAAAAAGGAAGGGGGGATAAAGTTCCGGACCCGGATGGTTTTTCCATGGCATTTTTCCAAGCTTGTTGGGATATTGCGCAAGAGGATGTTATGAAGGTTTTTCTTAAATTTCACTCATTTATGAAGTCTTAATGCTACACTTATTGCCCTTATCCCTAAAAAGGTGGGGGATGTGGAGATGAGTGATTTTCGTCACATTAGTTTGGTCAATGGGGTGTATAAGATTATTTTCAAGGTACAAGTACTAGCTAACCGTAAAAGTGTGGTGATAGAAAAGATTATTCTAAAATCACAGAATGCATTTGTCAAGGGTAGAAAAATTCTTGATTTGGTATTAATTGCTAACCAATGTTTGGAGAGTAGAATCAGATCAGGCGACTTTGGTGTTCTTGTAAAATTGGACATGAAAAAGGTTTATGACCATGTTAACTGGGAATTTCTCTTGTATTTACTTTGGAGATATGGTTTTGGAGAGAAGCAGTGTTTGTGGATTAGGCATTGCATTTTGACAGTCAGATTTTCCATTTTGGTGAATGGTTCCCTAGTTGGTTTCTTCAATAGTTCCCGTGGTTTGAGACAATGAGATCCTTTGTGTCCCTTTCTTTTTGTCATTGTAATGGATGCTTTGAGTAGAATGATTGAAGCGACAATGGATGGGAGTTTCTGGTCAGGTTTTGTGGTGGGAGATGACTATCGGGGTAGCATAAAAGTCTCACATTTTCTTTTTGCTAATGATACTTTAATTTTCAATAAGACTAATTATGATCATCTTCATTCTTTGAGAACCCTTTTGTTATGCTTTGAAGCTGTTTATGGGCTTAGAGTTAACTTATCTAAGTCAGAAATGGTTCTTGTGGGTTCTGTTATGGATATTTTGGATTTGGCTAATATCTTGGGTTGCAAGGTCTCATCGTTACCTATGCAATATCTTGGTCTTCCCTTGGGAGCTGAATAAATCTTTGATGATATGTGATGGTGTGATTAAGATTGATAGGAGGCTGATAGGTTGGAAAATGATTTATTTGTCTAGAGGGGAAAGAATTACTTTGATTAGGAGTATGTTGTCTAATCTTCCAACAAATTTCCTTTCACTTTTTCCTTTGCCTGCAGTGGTGGCTAATAAAATGGAGAAAAGTTTTCAGAATTTTCAGTGGGGCAGTATTGGGGAGGCAAGAAAGTTTCATTTGGTTAGTTGGAACAAGGTTTGTTCACTGGTTTCTTGTGGAGAATTGGGGGTTCAAAATTGAAGCTTTTCAACAAAGCTCTTCTTGGGAAATGGCTACGGCGGTATCATCTTGAAAGGGATGTGCTATGGAGGAATATTATTGATGTGTGAAATATGGGAGGGTGTGGGGGAGTTGGTGTTCTAATGAAGTTAGAGGAGTGTATGGAGTAGATTTGTGGAAAACTATTAGGAATGGCTGGGGGGAATTTGTTAGCCATAATAAATTCAAGGTGGGTGGTGGAACTACGATTTGTTTTTGGCATGATACTTGGTCAAGAGATACGACTCTTCAGAATATTTTTCCTTCCCTCTTTAGGATTGCAAGACATCAAGAATCTGTTGAAGCTTATTCTTTTATTTTTTTTTAAATAACGCTCTTCAATGGAATGTAAATTTTATAAGAGATGTGCATGATTGGGAAGTGAATATTGTTTCTGATTTTTTTGGAATGTTATATGATATGAAGATTGGTCAAGGAAGAGATGATAGTTTGTTGTGGATCCATGCAGGAAATTCCAGATTTTCAGTTAGCTCCTTCTATAACGCGTTGACTTGTATTGTGTCAATAAATTTCCTTGGAAATGCATTTGGAGATCTAAAGTGCCTAGTAAGGTTGCATTTTTCTGCTGGTTGGCATCCCTTGGAAAGATTTTGACCACAGATAATTTAAGAAAGTGTGGTGCCCTCGTTCCTGGGTAACATACTTGGTGGATCCGAAGTGCCAAGGGTGCTAGCCAGTAGGCAACACCCCATATCTGACTCGGGCTAGGAGTGCATTCTCAAATAGAACACGCGGCAAGTGAAATATATATAACACAGTGGAAATAAGTAAAGGGATTAGTCGAGGATGATTGTCAATTGTACTAGAGATTCGTACCAATAAAAAGTATCCTTCAATAGTAATATCCATATATCATTGTAACTTCTCAAATAATATTCTACACCATCATTAAATCATCGCTTATATCAAAATACAACGAACCATAGATAGCTTGTCACCTAACTAATATGGAATCAGAAGCTCTATGGAAATCCGTGATTGATTGTAAATATAGATGTATGTTGGGGAGGGGGGGGGGGGGTTCTGGTGCACTAGAGAGATAAGTGGGGCTAATGGGGTGGGAGTTTGGAAGCACATTAGACGAGGGTGGAGGTTTTTAATCATCATACAAGACTCGTGTTGGGAGATGGCTCTAGATGAAAATTCTAGAGCAACCTATGGTGTGGGAATAATGCCCTAAAAGACTTGTTCCCTTCAGTTTTCCAGGTTACATGTGAGAAAGAAGCTTCAGTGCCTGATCTTATGGCAATATCTAGGGATCAAGTCCAATAGAACATCAACTTCACTAGGGCAGCCCAAGATTGGGAAGTTGCAAGCCTTGAGGACTTTGGGAAGTTCCACTAGAAGGTGCTACTGGAGGTGCAATAACAAAAATCTGAAATGCTTGAGCCTGACAATTCTAGAGGCAGATACAACATTCTTTGATAATGTGACCCTTCTTCTTGCAATAAGAGCAGTATTTCTTGGAACAATTGGCAGCAATATGCCCATATTCCTTGCAGCAAAAACACTACAAGCTTTTAGAATGCATAGACTATCCTCGTCCTTGGGCAGCATAAGCCACAGTTCTTGAACTACCATGAGATTGCTCCAGAGTAGCTTGAGTACTAAGACGTTGTTCTTCAAAGTAACTCGCCAAAACAAACATTAAGAGAAGGAACAGGAGATCTATTCAGCAAAGAGGAGTAAACAGATTCATATTCCGGGTGTAGTTTCATAAGAAACTGATCACACCGACTAGTCTCTTGGAGATTCTGAATAGTCAAAAGAGCGGCAACAGGAATATCCATTGTAACAAGATCAGTATATTCATACCAAAGAGTCAGAAAGGCCGAGTAATAGTCTTGGATTGAAAGACTGCCATGTTGAGAAATGGCAATCGCATGCTCTAACTGAAAGCGACAAGCATCATTATCTTGATGATAAACCTTCTTCAAATAAGTCCACATGGATTGAGCAGAGCGATGAGGACACAAGTTGGTGACATTATGTGGCTCCACCGAACCAAGAAGCCAAGTCATGATCTGAGCATCAAGCACAGCCCAAGAAGGAGAAGACCCAACATCCTTGGATTTGTCAGTGTTGGATGTTTGTGCGACATCCGTGCCATCAATATGGCCCCAAAGGTCTTTTCCATTGAGAAAAAGTTCAAACTGAAATGCCCAAGTAGAGTAATTTTTGCCCGTAAACTTGACACACAGGTGCGGAGTCCATTGCAAATAAATAGAACCCGAGACAAAGCAAAAATATCAAAAAAATAAAGGAACTAGAATAAAGTGAGAGAAGGACCTGCTGCCGAAAAAATCAGAGAGGCCAAAAAAAACACCCATACCAAAAACAAAGGTGCCGAAACCACCCAAACCAGAAAAAATAAACTGCCAAAAAAAATCTGAGAACAAAAACACCAAGACCTGAAACAGAGGCTGCCGAAAACACCACTCCAGGAGAAGGACATGTCGAAAGACTGAGAAGGTGCCGAAAATACTCAAACCTGAGACAGAAGGTGTCGACAAACACCAACCCAGAAACAAAAGGTGCCGACAACACCAACCCAGAAACAGAAGGCCAAAAGAAGAAGAAGTTGTGACGTCGGTTTACCAAGAACAACACAGAACACGCCAAAACACGAGAGATACCGAAACCGAGAAAAAAAAAATCAAGCGGGAGAAGAACCTTAGCAGTCGGCTCTTGATACCATGTCAAAGTGTATGAAATGGCCGAATGAATGGCCTTGAGTGTTTTGTATAGTATATATGGACTTTACAAGAATGCTATACATGGAAAGAAAGTATGGAAACCAAATGATTCTAGCCCTATATATGGAAACTATATTCTGTCCAAAATTGTATGCTAACTGTACAAGTATAAGTAAAATAAGGAAAGCTGAAATAAGAAAAGAATTATGGAGAGCAAAGCTGTCCGTTAATACTTGTATTACATGAAACCGAGCACTCAAGGAGCTAATACGTTGTGGTGGATACCCGCAGGCAAAGATACATTCTTGGCTTACTCCTTCTACAAGTCTCTCACACAGCCGCAGAACAACCAGTTTCCATAGAGAAGGATTTGGAGAAATAAAGCGCCTCTCAAAGTGGCATTCTTTGCTTGGATAGCTTCTCTAGGGAAGATTTTGATTACAGATAACTTGAGGAAATACAGGGTGATCATAGTAGATTGGTGTTGCACGTGTAAGAAAAATGGTGAGAGTGCAGATCACCTCTTACTTCATTGTGAGCTTGCTAGAGCGCTATGGGATGAAGTGTTAGTGGCTGCGTTGTTGGCCAACTGGACAAATATAGGAGATATTCCACAAATCAAATCTGTGTGGAAGATGATTCCTATCTGTATTCTGTGGTACTTGTGGCAAAGAGCGAAATGACCAAACGTTCAAAGACAAGGAGCGCACAATAGAGGAAATTAGATCTCTTTTTATTAGGACTTTATTTCTATGAGCCATAGTTATAGATTTTAATGGCCTTGATGTTCATGATTTTCTCGTTTCCTTTGCTTCTTCCTAGATAGGTGTTACCTCTTGTATACCATCTTATCAATACAATCGTTTACTTAGAAAAAAAAATCCAGACAATTCTTGTATTTATGAGCTTTTTTTTTTTTCTTCTCAATATATAAACACCAAAGTACATTATAGCATATACACAAGCAGATATCTCAAATTAATTAGACAGCCTAACCAATTAATAATGAGATATTAGCCAATAAAATTACCAAACTAAATTGCATATGTAAAGATCTAACATTTGTTTTCAATGACATAAACCTTTGCACATGATATTCAAATCAGGATTACAAATTCTTGAATTGAACAACCGCATTAAATTAAAAAAGGCCTACCATAAAGAGTAAGATCATTCCGGTTGAATAACTCACACAAAACCTTTATTTATTTATTTATTTTTGATAAGTCACAAAACCTTTATTTATTACAAATAAGAATGTGGTTTTGCAATCAAACTCCAAGTCAAAGGAAGCATTTTGAGATATCACTAATATTTTTCTTCAAAGCCTCCTCAAACCTAGTTTCAGGTACTTTATTAATAAGAAACTGGTCCTGCAATCTTTCTCCGAGTCAAATTGAAGGAAACATTTTGAGATATTACTAATATTTTTCTTCAAAGCCTCCTCAACCCTAGTAAACCACGACTATTGACATATATCAGGATCCTACTCATGAGTTTTAAAGTTGAATTTCTATATGAAAAACCACAAAAACTCAAACGTGGCCTTGCAAAGAAACACGCAGATTGAATTTATCGCTATAATTTACTTATCAAAAAAGGATTTATCGCCAAAAATATTTTACATCAAATGGAGGGCAGAGCCAAGGTCTGTCGTATAAACATATACCAGGGCAACCAAGAATCACCTAGGACCCAAACAACTAGTAAAGGACTGACCTAGACTAACTCATTCAGGCATTTTGACAACAACTTTAAAATCAACGCGTCTACGTGCCTTATATTTTTTGTAAGGAACTCCGATCCCATATGAGAATTCCCCCTCCGCATACTCTACAAATGGAACACAATTGAATTGAAAACACTTCGCCTATAGAACACCGCCACTGTTGATTTCCATATTTATCAGGCGCAAATGTAACCGGGTCGGGTCGGGTCGGGTCGGGAATTCTCACACATTGGACGCTAAACGAAACAAAAGCAAATCCAAAAAAATCCAGCGAGAAATTCTTTGAAACTCGAGAGAATTATAAGTAAAAGGAATGGAAGAAAATTGGGTCAATCGGGGTTCTTTCTGAAGTAAAACTCAGTCAAAGCGGAAGTCAAAAGAGAGAGAGATCAGGGTTGGAAAGAGAAAAACATACCTTCCATTACAAATCGGTTGAGAGCTTCTTCGCGACCTGAGATCTTTCCGCTCGGAAACAACAACTTCCGGATGTATCTCACTGATTATATCCTTCTCTACAAACTCTGCTGCTTCTCTGTCTTCGTTTTGTACTTTGTTGCCCACTTCTATTACTTTTATTTTATTGTTACCTGCAACGGTTTAATGCCTGTTCTTTTGTATTACATCTCGCGACTTTTTCGCCTAGAATTGTCCCGAGTTGTTTAGATTTGCACGGTAACTCTTTCTCTTTTTTATTTCTTTTTTTATTTTTTATTTTTAATAATAAATTGAGATAAAATAAGATAAATTAAAATTAAAATATAAATATAAATATTATTTTTTAATAATATTATTATTTCAAGAATTAAAAAAATTGAAATTATTTATTATATTTTATATAAAAATTTTAAAAAATTATAATAATAAAATAAGATAAGATAAAATAAAATATTTTTACTATCTAAATGACAGTAAATTTTAGACCGAGAATTAAAAATTAAATTTTCATGAATTTGATATATCATATTCATTTTAAAAATTAATGCTGTATAATTAAAGAGAAAAGTAAGCATAACCATGATTTATGTACGAGCATATTATGAATGAAGTTTTCGAACTAAAATGTACGAGCATAATTATTATATTTATCTTATGATGTGATTGTTATGGACTCATTTTGTTTTCTCTACTTTATAAAATTAGAATATAATTTTTATTTTAAAATTTAAAAAAATTAAATTGATTATTGTATTTTATTTTTAAGTTTGGAAAAGTTCTATAAGATAGAGATAAATTAAAAAGTTTTTTTTATCCAATCCTCTCCTAAGTGTTTTTCACTAGTTAGGACTAGTTTGGTTATAGAAAACCAAACTATTTCATCTCATCTCATAGAGGTCTCATTTTTTTTTTTACAATTATTCTCAACTCATCTCATCTAATCATTACGACTTTCTCAAACTCCGACATAAAATATAACAAATAATTCAATTTTTTAAAATTTTAAAATAAAAATTATATTATAATAATATTTTATTCAATTTTTAATAAAACATATCATCTTATTTCATCTGAAGTGCGTAGCCAAACTAGGCCTTAATGTTTTCTTTTGGCAATTTGGCTCTTTTCTCTAGCTTTTATGTTTTCTTCAAGAACAAAGGGATTCTTGCATATTGTCTATTTTTTATTCATCTCTTTCTTATTCTTATTAAACAAGCCTATAACTCGCGTAATGTGCAGATTATTGTATATGAGGGAGAAAGATTTAGAGAGAGACTGAATTTTATAGTGGAGAAATCTGAAACGATTTATAGGACGGTTTATTTGACGAAACAATAGAAATGTTGAATTAGTGCTTTTGAGTGGAATTTTGAATCGATTTATATTTTTATATATAAGAAATGAAATAAAACTTAAAGTTATAATAGTTCATAATAAAACATTGATTTTAAAAAATTTACCGCTTCATAAACATAACACTTCAAATTTAATTTGTAGAATGCCTACTTTATGGATAGAATGCTACGTCGGAATTATATGACTCCACTTTTATATATAGTAATAGATTCGAGTTTTGTGGTAACAACATTTTTAATTTTATCTTATTTCAAGAAAATTAGAATAAAATGGTATGCACATTATATTATTTTTTAAAAATTTATAAGTATCTAGGTGAAATATATTATTAAGAAAAATATAAAACTTAATTTATCCTTGACATGTAACTTAATTCCTATATAGCTCATTTCCATAGTTAGCAATAGCTTCTTCTTTTAATTGCAATATATAAAATTATTTGGTGTAAAATTATCAATTTTCTTAGAAGAATGCAAATTTAGACAGTCTTTTTTCGTTCTTATTTTTTACTCATTTTATCAATTTATCAACAAGTAATTATTCCTAGTGTAAAAGTATTTGCCCTTCCAAAATTATAATCATGGCTTCGTCCCTCCTCACAATCTCGACTTGACGTCGTAATTTGTATCTTAAAAAGAGAAAGGCATTACTTGTAAGGTTTACTCAATTCACAAGAACTTAAATTAAAGTATCAATCAATCAGTTGATATGAGGTAGAGATGGTGGACAGAGATTAATAGTGACTACTAATATGTGATTAAAGATTATCTAAGGAAAGCTTATGTAGTGGTAGATGCATTGAATAAGAAGTTACTGGCTGATTTTTATCTTCCAGAAGACTTGTCTCTATTCCTAGTTAAGTTTGGATAGTGAGTTGAAATGAGATGAATTTAGATAAAAGTTGAATAAAATATTATTAGAATATTATTTTTTAATATTATTATTGTTTTAAGATTTGAGAAAATTGAATTGTTTTATTTTGTGTGAGAATTTGAAAAAATTGTAATGATTAGATAAGATAAGTTAAAAGACTGCTTGTATCCAAACCAAACATTAAGCGTTATGTAAGATCTGTTTATAAATGAACCTCAGAGTGTATACAGTGATGTGGGAACACTTTAGGTATAACTGACGAGTTATTTTATAATTGCTGGGTTGTAGAAAGAAGACCTCGAGCAAGTCAAGATAATGAAACGAGTTTGTGGTGCACCGTCCCTCATGTAAAATTCCTGGCAAGAGGTTCCATGATGCCAAGGGTGCCAACCAAAGGTTGAACACCCAGGGTTTGCTTGGGTAAGGTGTGCCTCATCCAAATGGAAGTGGACATGTTGGATATAGATATAAAATCGTAGCAGAAAACATAGAGGTTTAGTTAGTAAACTAGACCTTGCAGTACCAGAAATCTAAAACACAATTCAGAAATCATTACTATCATTCCTCATAAGTATCAACTTACAGTTATATACAATTTGAGTACAATTTTCATCGCCTAATGGGCGATAGACCAAATACAATTGGTCGTCTCTTTTCTAAAAGGCCTAGTACAACTCAAAATGATGCATGCTCCTACGATAGAGACAAGCCTCCATTCTCAAGGTTCGAACAGGTTAGGCTCTTCTTCCTCAAGCATCTTTCCTAGTTCTATTCTATATCAAAGTCTATGGTTCCAGAGATGAAACCATAGGTAGGTTATATAGCCTTGACAAAAACTGGTAATGAGAGATAATGCTTATGAAGATGCAATGAACGCTTAATGTAAATAGTAAAAAGACACATATATGTATGTATGATTTGGCGAGAATCACCCTTTATGGCGTAGACACATGGGTCAATAAACATGGCGAGGAATCAGCCTTTTAGTAAAACGCATATATTTATAAGCATGGCAAGGAATCACCCTCTAAGGAATTACCTTCTTATGCAATGTACCTTAAAGCATAGATAATATTTAGGTGAGGAATCACCCTTTGCTCTAGTAGAAAGAAATCCTTAAAATCACAATGGTTCAAAAGGCATAATTTCCATCACACATATTCTCATCACATAGATAATCATCGCATAGATATACATCATCTGATGGGAAAAGTGGGGATGAGACGCTCCACCATTGAACTCAAGAAAATATCTTCTACCTTAATAACACGCTGCAAGTTAGCTCGCCTATACCCAACATAGGTCAACTCTCACATAGAGAACACATGTTGCACCAGGGAAATGTCTCTCCCCAGCCAACCGATTTGAAGACATAAACACGTGATATGCTGGGAGATTCTGCATCCCGACTATCAGGTGTGGCCAATCACGATACCAAAACACCCTAATCATTTATGGGCAATCCCTCTACCCTTTTGAAGCTCGTGATGACTTCTCACAAGAATGGTCTGGGGAACTCTGTCTCATCCCATGATTATTGATGCAATTTTCTCTCTCTCTCTCTCTCTCAAAGATGATAGTTTCTCACAAAGAGTTAACACAATCATTGAAAAGCAACAAATACATTCAAAATCTCGAAAACAAGATACAAACATAAGATTAACATAATAATCAAAAAATATTTGTTCATGTTCAAAGAAGGAAAGGTTACATAAAATGCAAATGCTCCTTACATACAACATTCACCATACATTCCATAATCTTGTCTTAAAAGATAACCTACCTTACAACATCAAATTTCCCTTGCTACCTCGTTGTGCCGCTCCTTGTTTTCTTCCAAAGAATTTGGCTTCATAAGGTCTAAGTTTTTGTCCCACATCCAAATTTCTTTTATAGGGCAGGACTATCAGACGTCATTAACTTACTTCTGACTCCAGGCATGCTTGGATAGGAATCTTTTAGACTAGTTTGGCGCACTGAAGGATGGTAGAGATAGACAGGTAGGGCATGGTTCGCACTTTCTTACGGCCTACCAACTCTTTAGTCCTTCCTTGAGTGAGGGTTATGCATGTGGCATCAGACCATACCTCTGAGTTCAAATGATATGATTTCCTGAGTCTTAATCCCTTCAGTAAGCTCACTCCAAATGTAACCCTTTAGGTGAAATGTGGGTTTCTACGTACGACACTGCCACTCTTGTCTTAGCAAAGCCAATGGCCTCATTAGCTCCTCATTCTTGCATTCACGGTGGGCAACATTTCTAACTCGCCAACATTTTTGTAGCACGTGCAAAAATTTGCTCCACCAAACCAATTGAGTGTTCTTAATCTTTCTTTCATCTATAATCCAGTTACCTAAAATTGTACACAGCAAAAGTTTTCATTTAGGTAATCATTGACAGAATAATGAAGAGAGTCCATTTCCTACCTAAATCATATCATTATAAATGCTAAGCTATGTCAAGAGTTCATAGTTTCAAAATTTTCGGACAACTAAATCTGGTCTTATTCTCACTAATTCCTTATAGATAAGAAACATTTGAAGTCTATAGCCTCCAAATTTTCATCTATAAATGGCCTATATTTTTAATACTAAATTGCAATTCCTAATGTTTAGGCAAACCACGGACCTAGCTCAAGTGTGAAAGCGCAAGGTCCTATTTTAAAAATAATTCATTGTTCAAATTAACCTCTCTTTTGCCCGTGAAAATATCTCAAGCATCATCTTCTCATAAGTGCTTTGATCAATATTATGTCCTTTAGTTGGGTAGAGAGATTTACTTAACCCTATAACATATTTGTATAATTAGCCTTAATTATAACTTTGAGGATTCAACCCATCTTTGAATGGTATTAAGTTTCTAAAGTTCGCTTTCCATGAATCCATTTGGGAGCTCAACAATATTATTTATTGTGATGCCCCTAGCCCCGCTTGGGATCGGAAGGTGACTGAAGCATTGAGACATATAACTCAAAGCTACATACTCCTCGTCTATGACAAATAAGATGCAATGTACCTATAATTCTAGCAATATGTAGTAATTCGCAGCGAAAGATTTTTTAACTACATAAGGGCGATGGCAATATAATAATCATGGTACCGAATGTAAGCATTCCAAAAGTTTAAATTTTCATAATTGTACTTCAAAATAGATAATTGTTTTAACTCCCAAAACACGGAACCATCAAAAAATTGTTTTCCCAAAAATCATAAGTCATATACTTGTTCCTACTACTACTTCCATGGTCTCCTTTTTCTTTTTTCTAAGGTACTTCTTTAATCCGGCTTCTTTTGCTTTTCCAAAAAGCAGTCATTGTCTCTATTCTTCAGCCTCTTCGTCTCTTTTATAAGTTGTAAGACCTCAGAAATGAGCCAGTCGACGTTCTCTATTCTATCCAATAGAGGGCTCAGTAAGCTCTCGTTAGTCTTGCGTACCTCCTCTCTGGTCGGAGGTACCTTGTTCCTCTTGCGTTTCGTTATCTAAACCTGTTACAACTTCAACCATTCCTAGTGAAGAATGGTAGTAGAAACTACCACAGTGAGATTTTGAGTAAATCTCAACAAGTAAACAGTCAACATACAGTAAATATCACAAGCATATACAAGTAAACCACAATGAATGTATGGACAAGAACTTTGACGTAAAAACTTTGGCATATGCAACATAGATTTTTCATAAAATATATTTTCATCTTTTAGACTTATTATCACATGTTCATATCATTTAAGCTCGGGTACTTGTTCTTGTCATAACATATTATGTTATTCTTATCATTTCATAACATATCATGCCATTCTTATCATTTCATAACATTTTCATATTATGATCATATCACTTCATAGCATATCATGGCATAGTAACATATCATATCACAGCGTAACATATAATGGCATATCATAACATATCATGGCATGTCATATTGTATCATAACATGGAGCTCAAATGTCTTATTCATTTCATGATTCACACGGATTGATACCTCACGACTCCCCTAAACATCGTGTGTTCCTCGCTAGTTACAGCATCAACCCACGATTCACTTGATCGAGGTGACTGCGTCATAACACAAATATATTCTTTACGGCAATTTGCTTACTTCGCCTTCACCGTATGACACCTACTAGCTTTAGGTGCAACCTCGCTCCGATATCATTTCCTTAAGGAACCATTTGAGGTCTGTCAACTGTACTTTATCGATCCAGAGGTCTTTACTCGACTTTAAACACTCTAGGGTAGACAGAGAGTTCCACTAGGGCATTTTCCCGTCCTAGCATTTGAGGTCGTGATAAAACGTACTTTGACTCTTTTCTTTTTGAAAACATAGACTCAAATGCAAGAGACATGAACACACGACGTTACACTTTATCATACTCATGCAACATGTACAACCCGAAACACATATAGTCTAATTCGCAATATGCATCTTAAAATATGTCTTTAAAACATTAGAACATATAATCATATGATGCATACCTGTAAACATAGTTGAATCATACTTGTCCAAACCTAAAACAAATTCAGATTCCCCTTGATATAGCCTTGGTTGAATTATACAAGCTCTCCAAATATGGATTTTTATCATCACAACACATATTCTCATACTTCTACACATTCATATATCAAACCAAGTATGCATAGCACATATACATGTCAAAACCGAAACCCTAACATGGCACATTCGAAATACAATCAACAAACCATCATGAAAACATAGCATCTCATCATTTAATTAAAATCGAGCATACATATAACAATATAACAAGATTCAAGCAATGATAAACAAACAAGAGTTCACAAAATATATACAAGCGATATCAAAAGTATATTGAAAGTTTACTTAAAAAAAAAATCCAAAGTATTAAAATAGCAAATATGAGGAATACATACTAGACACATTAGAAGATGACAGAGAAACCCTAGTCTCGGAATAAGGGTGAGTATAAGTGTGTAAGGTTTTCAAAAATGCTTTTCCATGGAATAAACCCTAGAATCCAAAACTCTTAAAGACCAAAAACCCTAGCCTTCCTTCTAGTGGTGGTCATGGCCTTCATTCCCTCTATAGTTCATGTTTAAAAACTTAAAACAAAAGGAATATTTCGGGTTCTTCATTTTCTTGAAGAAAAATCCTAGTTTCTAAAGTG
Organism: Pterocarya stenoptera; assembly: GCA_003123785.1. Lineage (NCBI taxonomy): Eukaryota > Viridiplantae > Streptophyta > Magnoliopsida > Fagales > Juglandaceae > Pterocarya > Pterocarya stenoptera. The sequence goes on along the minus strand of QEOT01008203.1, from coordinate 274,365 downwards.
AAAGTGAGCATACATGCGGAAATACCCTAAAACCAAAACTTATTGGTGTTGTTTTCCCTCTTGGCCACATGTGTATGTGCAAGAAATGGTGGAATAGTTCTTACCTCCTTGTGTTCTTCCTCTATCTGAATGGTTAAAGAAGTATTCTTGGTGGTTTTTAAAATGGTGAAGAGAATTGTGGCATTTGGTTGGTGAGAAAGTGTGAGAAAATGTAAGAACGATAAAGCTAATAGTGGCAACCGAAATCCCTTAGAAACACAGTTGAGAACTTGAGCAAAAGACCTCCCAATTTTTTGGCAATGCCCTTTTCTAGAAGCCTTCATCCCTTCTTAAAATACTAAAGGCTTGTGCATGGATGTCACTTGGCATTTAGACAAAAGGGTCTCTTCCTCTTCCTTATGATGGGATGGCCTTGGAAAACCAAAAGCCCTTCTTACATGTGGTGTGTGGCCTCCTCAAAACTGAAACCCTCTCTTGCCTCACCTTCCCATTATGCCCTTCTTTAATTGTCTAGGCTAAATGTACTTGGTAGCAAAATGGTCAAAACACAAAACCCAATCTTCCTTGGAACTCTACCTCGAGTGCATAGTTGCCATGTGGCAAGTGAATGTGTGTTCCTTGTGTTGGCCGAAACCCTAACTCTTCCCTAGGTGATCCTTGACCTTCCCCAAGCTTGAGTCATCGCCATCTCTCTCCTATCTTGCTCTTCCAACATTCTTCTAGAACGTATTTTTTCCTCTTTCCAAGTAAGATCTTATTGGAACCCAAAGGTCTATCTCCATACTTGACAAGTGTCAATCATAGAAAATGGGTCCTTGCATGTGGGCATGTAAGCCCTAATCCCGATGACCTCATCTTCCACTCACATCTTCTAGAACCTCATGCATGCTGGACAAGTGTCACACTTTCCATTTTCCTAGATTTCATTATAGAAAAGATCAAATTGTTCATCTTGTGCCATGTGGTGCCTCTACCAACCTTTAGAAATCATTTTGGGCCTCCAATAATTTCAACCTAGTTGGTCAAATTCCACATGGGCCTTTTTGTGGCTTTTTCCTTTCCTTCCTCTTATGGGCTTTCTAAGTCTAGAACTCTAAGGTTCAAAATAAAACATACCTTAAGGCTCCCTTTAACATTTAGTATCTTCCAATAACTAAAATAATTTTCAAATAAAATAGGAATGGAGACTTAGCAAAGTCCAGGTTCTCACATTTATAAATGAAATCGGTTACAAGTTTACAGTACTGATGTTATCTAATCTTATCATCTTCTGTTACATTTGAATTTGAATTTGAAATTTGTGATGAATTATTTGAGTTGATACCTTGAAAGCGTTATTTGTGGAAGACGTGTTGTTGGAGTTATCAGCATAAAAGTCCTAAAGATTATCTATTTGAGTTGGACTCTGTCTCAATACACACCCGCAAGTTCAATGGGAGCTCTCAAATGTTGAAGTTGTGTTGAATCGTAGATAATCGAGCTGGTGGTAAAGGGTAAATGCATCAGACAGCTGGTCTTTTGAAGACAGAAAACACACAATAAATAAAGAATGAGAGGAAACTTGATCATGGATAAAATGATAATCAATGGAAATATGCTTTGTACGTGAGTGGAATAAATGATTCGCAGTAAGATACGATGCCCTAATGTTGTCACACCAAAATGTCGATGACTAAGGTAATTTGAGATGGATCTCGGAAAGGAGAGATTGAACCCAAAGAAGCTCAGTTGTAGTATTAGCAATGGCTCGATACTTGACTTCTGTGCTAGAGTGAGAGGCTATCTTTTGTTTGAAAGAACTCCATGAAATGAGATTCGGACCGTAGATACAATAGTCAGTGGTTATCTTCGATCATCAAGGCATCCTGCCCAGTTGAAGTTAGAGAAGGCTTGGAGCGAGTGAGAAGTAGATCACAGTAGAAGAAGCCCATACTGACTGGTAAGCCAAAGGTAGCGTAGAATTCATTTTACAGTACTCCAATACTTAGTTGCATAAATTGATAGACTTTAATCAAGGCAAAATCAATGTTCGATATTGTAAACCCTAAATATTGTAAAGAGCCAACAATGCGTTAGTAGAGAGTCAAATCCAAAAAAGGATCACTTTGGTGCTATGAGAGTGTTGTAGTGGAGACCATTGGAGAAGAAATCGACTTGGCATTATGCATGTTAGCTTTGTCTAGGAGATCCTGGATGTATCTTTGCTGAGAGAGGAAGAGGCCTTCATATGTAAAATGGGTTTCAACTCCAAGAAAATAATGTAAAGGCCCAAGATCCTTGATGGCAAAAGCAGACTGGAGAGTTGTAATAAGATGTGCTATAAGTGCTCGATCTGGGCTAGTGATCACAATGTCATCTACGTATATGGGGCTATAGACTGGGCTCAGCCTACTACTGTAAATAAATAAAGATGTATCGAATTTAGAGCCAACAAAGCCCAGCCTAATAAGCTTGGAACTGAGTCTTGAATACTAGGCCAGAGGTGCCTGTTTTAAGCTATAGAGAGACTTTTTCAAATGACAAACATGACCAGAAAAGATGGATGTTAAAACCCGGAGGTTAAGTCATGAACACATCCTCTTCAATAAGTCTATGTAAAAAGGCATTCTTGACATCCAATTGTCAAATGGCCCGATTTGAAGATATGGCCATAGTCAAAGCCCACTTGTTGGTGATATCCCTTGGCTACTAGATGAGCCTTGTACCTCTCGAGAGAACCATCTACCCGTCGTTTAATCTTAAATACCCATTTGCAGCCCACTAAATTCATTTTGGGCCTTGGGGGAACGAGGGTCCATATTCCATTTTGCATGAGAGTCGTGAATTCTTCATTTACGGCTTTGTGCCATTCAAGATATTTAACTGCAGTAGTGAATGAACTAGGCTCATTGAGAGCTAGAGTTGAAGGAGAGAATTCCATGCGAAGGGCAGTAGGCTAGCGGGCCACAGTACCATAAGAGAAGTGCTTGGGCCTGAAAATATTGTTACAGGCTTGAGTTTGCATAGGATGCCTGCACATATTAGAGTTCACTAAAGTAGGAGTAGGAGTTATGTTCAGTGGTGGAGAAGGTGCTGCTGTCGGTACACATGTTGCTGCAGTGATTTGTGAAGGTTGAGCCAATGAAGGCAAGCAAATTGTAGAAGTGAGAGATGTACATGCATTGATGTTAGATAAAGGGACAAGTAATTGAAAGTCGGCAAAAGGAAAGAGGGATTCATCAAAGGTAACGTACTTGAGGACATAAATAAGACCAGTGGAGGGATCGAAGCACTTATACCCTTTACGGTTAGTGCTATATTCGAGAAAAACACATAGAAAGGAATGATAATCCATCTTGTGTTTATTGTAGGGCCGGAGATGAGGCCAACAAGTACAATCGAACCTTTTTAAAAATGGATAATCTAGAATTTTCTGGACAAAAGTTCAAAAGAGAACTTATGGTTAGTGACATGAGAAGGTAGCCTATTAATGAGCTATGCCATAATGTAGAAGGCCTCATCCCAATGTTGTTTCGGAATAGAGGCAGTACCAAGTAAAGTAAGGCCCGTTTCGACCAAGTGACGGTGTTTGTGTTCTATAGAGCCATTTTGTTCGTGTATGTGAAGAATATAAATACGACGAGCAATACCAAGAGAGGTTAGTATAAAATTTAGCTTTCGAAACTCATCACCCCAATTCGATTGGAGAGGCTTAATGGGACGACCAAGAAATTGTTCAACATGAGTTTTGAACTTAAGAAATAGAAGTGACAACATACTTGGAAGTAATAGGAAATAACCAAATATATTTGAAATAATCATCTACAAAGCAAAGATAATAAAGATTACCATTACAAGAGAGTTGGGGTGTTAGACCCCATACATTTGTAGATAGTAAATCTAGAGGACCCTTAGAAGTGGAGTCAGACAAATAAAATCGGAGTTTTTTTATTCTTGTCGAGTTGAAAAGAATGACAAATATTATTATACTTATTATTTGAAACATCTAAATGATGTTGAGACAAAACTTGACAAACAATACGTAGAGAGGGGTGGCTAAGGCTATTGTGCCATTGATCAAGAAAGACTAGAGTGTTACAAAATGCTACGGGAGGACAAGAGAGCTTGGATGTGTGTTGTAGAGGATAGAGGCCATTGTTATTCTTGCCTTTAAGTAGAGTGACTCTCGAGAATTGATCCTTAACACACAAAAAAGAAGGGTGAAACTCAAAATAAACATGATTATCCTTTGTAAATTGATGAACAAAGAGTAGATTCTTTTTTTATTTAAGGAACATGAAGGACATTATTTAAAAAGAATGATTTTGGTGAGGAGAAAAGAAAAGAATAGCCAACATGGTGTGTTTACAGACCCTTACCATTACTGACCAAAACCTAATAAGTGACATGGTGTGTGGGCCCACTATCTGGGTACCATGAATGATCTGGAGAAGTCTGTGTGGTGGTAACATATGCATGAGAAATGGAGGGAGTTTGATAGTCCTAATCAAATTGATACCAACACTTGGGAGTTGTGTGACCCACTTTGAGGCAAATTTGACAAAAAGGGCAAGGAGAGCCAGAGGAATATGTAAAAGAAGAAATGGAGTTGGAGCGACCACGACCACAACCTCAACCTCGACCTCGTTTGCTAGAACCATGAAAGGGTTGATTGGATGAGTGGCGACCACGACTATTAAATTGTGAATTTTGAGCAACCAAATTTGCAAAAGAAATATTGACAGTAGTAGAAGCGGCAACCTGCTCCAAATGAAGTTTTGTGTCAAAAGATGAGCAAAGAGTTCATCAAATGACATAGGCTCCAATCAGGTGTTAACTGAGGTGACTAATGGGTCATATTTTGTAATTAACCAAGCTAATACGCAGGATATAAGTTCTGAGTCTCCAAGTGGTTGTCCAATTGCAGATAAAATATTAGCAAGGCCTTTTGCTTTTTGAAAATAGTCTTGAACTGAGAGAGCTCCTTTCTTTAAGGTGCTAAGGATATAGAGTGTTCATTTGCTGGAGATGTAATAGAATACATCTTCTCAAGGGTAAGTCATACATCATGTGATGTTTCAAGTCCAACAACTTATGTGAGTATAGATTTAGAAAGGTAAAAAATAAGGGTGCTGAGGATCAACTGGTCTTGTTTAAACCAAAACTTATAATCATAGTTGGGGAGAGGGATTTCAGCAGAGGAAGTGGAAGGTAGGAATTTAGGAGGGGCTGGAAGACTGGAATCAACAAATCCATAAAGATCTTGGCCACATATGCAAGGAAGAAGTTGGGCTTTCCATGATAGGTAATTGTCACGAGTAAGTTTGAGGGTGATTTGATGGGTAGGATGAAAGGGAGCACCTGATGGGCGAGACATGGAGGAGGAGGTGGTGGAGGAGGACATTATTGACAGGCTCTTGATACCACATTAAGTTTCTAAAGTTGGCTTCCCATTAATCCATTTGGGAGCTCGACAATATTATTATAAATGAAATTAGTTACAAGTTTACATCAATGACGTTATCTAATCTTATCATCATCCGTTATATTTGAATTTGAATTTTAAATTTGTGATGAATTATTTTGAGTTTATCTCTTGGCAGCGGCATTTGCGGAAGATGTGCTGTTGGAGTTATCTGCAGAAGAGTCTTGAAGGCTATCTGTTTGTGATTTTGTTGCTCAAGACTTGGTCTTTGTATTTGAGTTGGACTTTGTCTTAATAAATGGTATTACTCATAGTTTTGAATTTCGTTTTGTTCCGTCTAGAGCAGCTGGAATTTCTATTCTGATATAGTTCTTGGTACACTATACATCCTTATTCTGTTTGATTTTAAATTTCGGCCCATTTTGGTCAATTCTAGACTACATTCCGTATATGACTGTTTTAATAGTAATTTTGTAATTCTCGTCTTTGGATAGTATTTTTGTAAATTTCAAATCTAGATGATAGTCATGTAATTTTAAAATCTAAAAGAGGTTTATATAATTTAATTTTTTTTGTAACTTTAATTATGTTCCCTCATTGTCTTTTTTTATTTATTTTAAATCTGATTATTTTTAAAAAGATTTTGCTTTTTATTTTTTTCTTTGTTATTCTTGTGTCTCAACTCAATTTTATGATTTTTTTAATATTATCTTTTGACACTAATATCTCTACTTTCTTTTATTGTTTTCAATATATATCCATTTTAGAAGTCTTCAATTCTTTCATATATATACACCCATACACACAAATGCATATAGTATATACATTTACATATGCATGTATTTTTTTTACATATTGTTGAAACTAATAAAGAAGTAAATGTAGCACGTGTATGTAAGAATGCATCACAGAAAGAGTATCATTGAATAAAACTATTCATCGTTTCTATATATTTCTCAGTACAGTAGCACACATATTTATAGCAAAGATATGTCATTACAAGAGAATCATTATAGAAGGTTCTATAATATTCCAAGAGAGGCAGAGTCAAAGTCAGTTATTGCTTGCTATTGAGAATGAGCTGCAGATCAAATGGTGGTGGCATTCTATTGAGGACACTCAGTGAATGCAGTGGACGTGGCTTGTGAGGTGTTGTCCTCTAAGGTAGGTACACATGCTCTAATGCATATACATATACATATACATGTATATATATATAATTAATCTCGAAATGGCACATCAGAACGTACCCATATCGAAATATTTCGTTTGATTACTTCAGCTGAATGATCACCAAAACGAGACTTAAAACATTGGTATTACTTTTTCTTCCTCATCAAGTATCTAGTGTAGACTGTAAGCAATTTCTTAAAATTCATTAATTTTGTTAGAGAAATCCTCTAGGTCATGGAAATTGTTGTTATCATTTTGGAGAGGGAAAAAGTTAGTGAAACTCTCGTAGTCTTATTAAAAGATTTTTCATCTAATCATTTTTCTTAGATTTCAATAAATATTAAAAACATATAAATCAAAATAGTTTTTATAAATTTAAACAAATTTTCAAATTACTTACTCACTTTTTTCAAATCATAATATAAGTAAGGTGATAACAAAACTTTACTCAAGCAATTCTCAAAACTTTCACAAATTTCAATAAAAGTTACATCTCAATTTTTTAAAAATAAAAAGTAAAAAGTTTACAAATTGTCAAAACAGAGCCTCCTCCAAAAAGTACGCTCCCGTGATATAGCTTGAAAAATAAGGAAGATTCATCATTCTAAGAATGAAAGTATTAACGTGAATAAAAAATAAATAAACATAAATTGAAAAATACAACAAAAAAAATGCTCATCCTTTTTACGGATTTTAGCGTATATTTTAGCGTCTATTTGGATGCTAAAAGTTGGAAAATCTTTTATGAATATAGTAAATGAATTGGAATGAAATGAAAACCTTATTTGAATTTTTCTATAAATGTGGGCCAACACTTTAAAAATATGTTTGCATAATGAATTTTGTAATATCTTTTAATATTATTATTTAAATTATTAATAAAAAGAAAAAGAAAATTGGGATTGCCAACCAGAGGTCTAGGACGAAAAAAAAATTATTTATCATTAATTTTATTATGAAACTTAATAAATAATTTCAAATCATTTAATATTATATCATAAAATAATATGCGAATAATGAGAAAACTAATGATGAGAAACATTACTCGCCAAGAATAGATGGACCAAATCAAGTGGCCACCCATAGGGTCATTTGTGGTGGCCAAAACAGCCCCCACCAACAGGATGGTGACGGTGGCCACAGCAGTTGGGCCTTGTGGTGGCTACTAATGTTGGGATGATTTTCTGAATTAATATAATTTATATTAGAATAATACATTGTTTTTAAAAGAAAAGGTGAATGGAAACCATAAGGTTTTTATGTTTGTGAAAAAATTGAAAAAATAATTTTATTGTAAATTATAGAATAGAGTAGTGTATATCATAACTATTGAGTAATAGTCTCATTTTATTAATATTTTATTATTTTTTATTTTATAATTTTTATAATTTTCAATAACTTAACATCAATATGTATAATTATATAAGTAAAATTAGGAGTATAATAGATTTTCCACTTGTTTGAATGAACAGAGTAAAAAAAGAAGTAAGACCGTAAAAGTATTGGCAATGGTCAAGTTTAAAATTTGGTTAGAAGTGGACGTTTTGGCTAAAACCAAAATCATTAAAAGATATTAATCCATATTAAATTATTCATTTCAAAGTTAAAATATTAATATAATATTATATATTTTAATAATAATTTTTTTTTATATTTTACAAATACACTCTATATGTTAATTAATAATTTAATTTTTTTTAAATTATTATTTTTCAACTATTTTTTTATATCAACCTAATTATCCAACATAATATAATTTTGTTTACAAAAAATATTTCTTGAAAAATCCGGACATAATATAGTTTGATGACTCTCCAACTTTAAAATTTTCTTTAGAATTATTATAGCTCAAACTTTAAGCTTAAGATTTTTAGCTAATTCAATACAAGTTAACTATATTTTACATTTCACTTAGTATTAAATACTAGGGTGGATCCAGGATCTCTCCCATGAATATAAAAATAAAAAAATAAATTAAAAAAAAAAAAAAAAAACATATGGAATCCAACGTCTATAGATATTGCAGATCTTGTTACAGAAAGTCATTTCAATATCATTTTATTTTTATATACTGTTTTAGTAAATATATAGTGAGAATTTACATTTTTGTCATCTCAAAATCAACCAAGCAATCATTTTGAGGACAGATCGCTTTCTCAGTCTCTGCTTTCAGACACACTCTCTCTCTGCGCGCTGTGGTCTGGTTGTGTGATAGAAGAATTCAGATTTAGGTGAATCCCCTCACCTGTGGCTGTGCTAATGGCTTGATTCTCTCATCTGTTTTTCTTCGTTACTGTTCTTTGTACTTTCTTTGATCATCTTTTTTTTCATTATCTACTGGATGTGTGAGGAGAGTTTGTGTTTTGCAATGTGAGTGTGATTGTTTTCCATTATCTATTCGATGGTGTGAGTTGTTGTTCTAGTTTTTTGAGTTGATTGGTTCTTTACTTTGTGCGATGATATGCTTTTCTTGTTCAATGTATGTATGCGTGTTTGTTTCTTTCTTGTGGAAATGCTTCTTTTTCCAGAGCATGAGGGTTTTGATCTGAAATACGGGGATCTTTCCTTTTAAGGTTATTTTCTTGGTTTATTATATAGGGGAGTAGGTTATTTATGTAAAGGGTTCTAGTTTGAAATACAAAAGCTCTCTCTCTCCTCTCTTTCTCTCGCGCATTGGACAAGGTTGGTGGTCATATTCACTTCTAGTCAGACTGGCTGTAAAAGTTTTAATTTGGATCTTGTTAATCTGTTTATGTTTTGTCTATGCATTGAGGATTGATTTATTATGAGACTTGTGTTTTAGGGCTTTGATACTTGTGTTAGAAGAATGCACTGTATGTAATTGCTCCCAATTATGTCTTTAAACCCCCGTGATTTGTGTACACGTTTATCTTTTCTTTATAACTTTGCCCAGAAAAAAAAAAATTAGCTGTAGTTGGGATCATGACTAGACTCTCTGTTTTAGCAGGCGTTCGTATTGAGTACTCGCTCTCTTTTCTCTATGTTTTTTTTTTTTTTTTTGTCCCCCTTTTGAGAGTATCTTGTGCTTTTTTTTTTACCTTTTGCTTGGGGTCTGGGTTATTTTGGCATATAAGGTGATCTTCGTGTGCACTTTTTGTCTGTGCTTCAATTGATGAGGTTGGTCAAAAATTATCTGTCAACAATCAACATGTCATTGCTTATAATTGAATAAGATAAGGGTAATGGATCACGGTTTCCTTCATGCTAATTTTCTGATGAGCGAGACACGTAGGTGAAAGAGACAGGAAAAATGATACAAACTAAATACTAAATGCTTTGAAAAGCACGAAATTGGACGAGCCCCTTGTGATATGGAGGATGACTGATGAGCAAAACTTTTTTTTTACTCGTTTAAGTTTTACTTGTAGGTCACTTGTTAGTTTTTGATAATGCAGGCAGAGCTTGTACCCAGAATCCAATATACATTGAACAAGGAGTTTTCTGATCGTTGAGATCTTTTTTTTTTTTTTATTATTATTGGCAAACTTTATTTTCTCACTTCAAGGAAAAAATCCTAACATTGAGTGAGGCGTTTTCCTTCAGCAGTAGTTTGGATTTCAAGTCTCAGCTTACAATTTTGACTTTCAGGATGAGGCATTGTGATGGTCATCTTTCCATCATGGTGAAGGAGTTTCCTTATGATACTCATATTGTAACATGTAGTAGAAAAGCAACTTGAAGAAAATAATTGCTTAGTGGAGTTATGCATGTCAGACGCATATATACTGAAAGATGGATCTTTTCTTTTTGTCTTCAGGCTTTGGGAGAGACAAAACAGTTTTTGACATTTTAAATTTTAATTGCCTTTTTCTTTCTTCTTGGCAGGTGGAACTTTTGATGTAGAGTATTTTTTTTGTTTTTTCTTTCTTTTTGCAGATTCATACATTTCCAATGTCAAGTTTTTCAGAGAGGGTCACATGTCATGTATCATAATCTTCATTTGAAACAGTCTCATGGATTTCTAGGAAATATGAATTGGTAAACATCTTTTGGCATTTGTATTTGTGATAGATAAAAACTTTGGAGTCATTGCAAGGGCTTCAAGAACATCACATTAATCTGAATGTGGGCTCAACCACTTGCTCTTTCTGCTACTATGTTATACAAGACTTAGTAATTTCAATTGCACAACTTAGGCATAAATATTTAAACAAATCTCCCCCTTTTGTGTGTGAGTCGCATAATACCAAATGAAGTTATACCTAGCTACCCTTCCTTTTGAATGGAGATTGGAGGTATTTCTTAATAATCTTTGTGATGTGTCATCACTAGCAGTCCAATGCTTAGCAATCCTTGCTCTGCTTTGGGAGCGCAGACACCAATCACTATTGTTATGTCTCCGACTTCCCCTATTGAAATTTAAGATTCATTTGATCTGACTTGATTGTATCTGTGAGTTTTTTGAGAGTTGAGATTCGAGTCCATAAGATTCATATTTGAGAGTTGAAAGATGCACTTTTGGTTTATACCTTTGAATTTGTGCATAAAAATAGTATTAACCTTTAGATCCTGTAATTATTTTTCAATGTAGGAATCAGCTGATTGGGTAATCATATCACTCCTGAATGTTCCAACAATTCAATTTTTAAATAACTATGTCATTTTTACACAATAGAGTTTTCTGATATAGGAAATAACTAGATTCCATGAAAGACATTTGGTTGGTGTCACTCACATTATTTGTNATTGCACCCAATGGTGAGATTTGTGTCAATACACTTAAAAAGGATTGGAATCCAAGTCTTGGGTTACGACATGTTCTCATTGTAAGGTTTATTTTCTATTCAGTGTAGAACTTAATTAGGTCCCTACTGTTTCCAATCTGTTTGAGGACTTTTTTAAAAAATTCAACAACCAGTTGCATTCAATTTAAGGTATTTGGTTATTTCAGGTAGTTAGGTGTTTATTGATCGAACCATTTCCAGAATCAGCCTTAAATGAACAAGCAGGCAAGATGCTACTTGAGAATTATCAGGAGTATGCTAGACATGCCAGGTCAGTCATGCCCTTCATGTTGTTGTATATGGGAACAGTGGACCTTTCTGTATCAAAATTTTATGCAGTTTATTGAGACTGTTAATTTTCCCTGGGTGAATTTGGTTATGGAGTGCCATTTGTGGGATCTTTGATTAGTACCTTTTAAGTTGACACCTGAGTATCAAGTTTCTTAGGGCCGGTGGGGGCAAACTCGTGGTTTTTTGGTTGGTTCTCCCTTTTTGAAAACTTCATAACACTTTTCCAGGCTTATCATGGCTGTTCTTTCTTCAAATGACTCCATCCTTGGGCCAACTACGGTTATTCCTGCGATCTTGGATTTGGTGTATCTCAAGATAATGCCCCTAATATGAAAATGCAAATTTTCAACTTCTTAAACATGTTATATACACAACTCACTGTCATGGTCCTCTGGTCTGTGAGGTGTGTTTTAGGATTACTTAAGAGGAAAAATTGTATCTTGCAGAACTTTTACATTAGGTTACTTGACTTCTTTCTTATGGTTTATAGATCTCACATCAACTGAAATAATTGCCATAATTCAGCTCTGAGAATGGTGTGTCGACAAAGCACATCCTGTAAACCATAATATATAAAAGGTTTCTGGACTTAAATTAGTTCCATATATAATATACTTTTATATATAGAACCTTGAGACCACATCCCATCAAGTATTTATATATAAAAAAAAATTCTTGAGATGACTTTTTTTTTCTTTTTTTTTTTCTTATGGAGACCTGAGGGTGTTTTTGTTGCAGACTTTACACCGGGATCCATGCCAAGCCAAAACCCAAGTTCAAATCGGGAGCCATTTCCGAGTCTACCACAGCTCTGAATGTTGACCAGACTAACACCTCAGTTACTGCTGATCAGAAGAGCATAACACCAGATGTTGCATTGCCATTGCCATCCCCATTGGCACCTTCTACAACACCCACCAAGGGAAATGGGCTAGAGCAGCCTGTCGCCTTGGCACCAACAACAGATACAGTAGTTAGTGGGTCTGCTGTGGCTGCAGCAGCCACCGCACAAAAGAAGGAATGTGGATTGGCAAAAGTTCACGCAGACAAGAAAAAACTAGATGCAAGAAAGAAAAGCTTGAAGAGATTGTAAACTTACGTAGACATGATTGAACTGCAATTATGGGATTTGTCGTCCATTGATGGGGGTGGGGCAAGTAGAAGTCAGTAATTGCAAATTTGGGGTTTGGGGGACTGAGCGAATGTATGCTGTAATGAATATTTCCATTGGACAATGTATGTGACTCGTGTTGTACAATTTAAGTTTCTGTATGATTTTTATCATAAACACTTGGAGACTGCATGTTCTGTACATTAGTTAACTTTTTTCGTTTGTGTTATGAATAATCTCGGGAAAGTCTGGACGTTCTGCAAAATTGCATGACTCTTAACCTTTGATTATGTTATGACCCTGGTGGCAGAACCCTAGATCGTAGAAGAAGAAGGTGTTTCAGTCTAAAGTGTGAAGGAGTTTCGAACTTGAGGCATGCGAAAGTGAAGTGGGATTTAAGTGAAGAGGTGAACGACGTTGTGTGGAGGCCTGTTTGAGGGGCTAAACCGTGTTGTGTGTGTGTTAAGTGCAGTGTGTGCGCGTGCGTTTTAGTAAGTTGTTTGTGAAATCAAAGGGCTAAACGGGGTCGTGTGTGTCTATGTTTTAAGTGCAGTGTTGTGTGCGTGTGTTTCAGTAAGTTTAAATAAGCTGTAATACGCACCATTTAGGAATTAAAGACCTTAAAAGGTGCGTTTTAGGTTAGTGGGTCAATAAGCAATAGTGGACGTAGTGTTTTACATATTGTTATTTCCTTATTGTTTTCATGGGTCATCTTAGCTTTCTTCTAGACAATTAGTTACATGTCAGGAAAAGAGGAATAAAAAGAAATGGGAGAGGAAGAGAGAGGTATCGAAAAGCATCTAAGAAATTGTAGTGTTTTTCCTTTGGAGGTTAAGGGCATTACCTCGAAAAATCCTAATGAATAGAAGTTATTCAGACCTTTGAGCCATTTTCACGAACACTTGTTGTGCATCTTCTTCCTTGCATTCTGACAGCATCATCTCCAGTCTTCCGACGCTAACTTGTTACATTCAACAATACAAATCAGTCCCAACTCAGTAATCATACAAGAGGAATTCCCAGAGAGAGCACAAGGTGCTTAACAAGTGGTACCAGTAGTCAAACGATCCTACCAAAATCCTACACACATTCCATCCAAACAGCCACCAGACCACACCTCCTACCTAGAAAATTAATCCTACCCAGCCCAGACCTTCATCTCACACTACCCTTCATTTCAAGACCACCAAACCATAGACTACCATGGCTGAAAACACTCGATCTAAACACCAACAACAGTAACAAAAGCAGGACCTACAAGCTCAAATGGACCAAACTAAACAGAAGCTTAATGATGTCAAGGCTGATGTTCAAGAAATTAAGGACATGCTCTGTACCTTTTTCACCCAACAAAACAATCCTCCCCCTCCTCCTCCACCTCCACCCCCACCACTAATTCCAACTGGAATTTGAAAACCAGGATCCAAGAAGATTCAATTCCAGTGGTGTCAAACTAGAATTTCCTCATTTTTAAGGGTCCAACCCAGCTACTCGGCTTTTTAAAGCAAACCACTACTTTGACTTCCACCAAATCCCACTCCCCCATCGTTTGTTGATGGCTTCTTACCACATGGAGGGAGAGGCCCTTGTCTAGTTCCAACAAGCTGCAGATGGTGGATTATTTCGAGATTGGGAGATGTTCTCTAGGTCGTTACTTCTTTGCTTTGGTCCTACATTGTATGACGATCTAATGGAGGCATTGACAAGGTTGAAACAATCCGGTACTGTAGCTGTTTACATGAGCCAGTTCGAGGTCTCTCAGACTCTCACAAGCTGAGTTGCTTCCTCAGTAGCTTGAAAGATGAGGTTCGCATCCCAATCCGTATGTTAAACCCTATAAATTTAAATGCAACATATGGGTTAGCAAAAATGCAAGAGAGTATCTTTGTAGTACAAAACAATTCACTAAGTCTATTTGAGAAAGGGCAAATGACGTGGGAGGGAGAAATTCTTTCCAAGGCTCATACTCAGGTGAGGCTTATAACAAATGGAAAAATATGACTGGGGGTACTAAACCTGTTTATTCGACACAAATGGATGAAAAACATCGCAAATGCTTGTGCTACCATTGCGACGAGAAGTGGAACCTGTTACATAAATGTAAAAGTCCTAAAATCTATTTGTTGCAAGGAAGTGAGGATGGGAGTGATGGATTGAGGAGCTGCCTAGTGACGAGAATGAGGAAAAAAAAAACAACTGGAAACACTGTCTAGCAGCAAGGAAGAGCCTGAAATCTCCTTGGTTGATATTGCTGGAACTCCCACATAAAAAAAACTATGCGTGTAGTTGGAAGTATATTTGACGAACAAGTGGTAATATTGTTGGACTCGGGCAGTTCATACAATTTTATAGACAGGTCTGTGGTCTCACGATTAAAGTTGCCAGTGGATTACTCAGTTAATTTGAGAGTGCGAGTAGCCAATGGGCAAGGCCTGAGTAGTGAAGGAATCTGCAGAACAGCCCCTTTAAAAGTCCAAGGTAACTTGCTAATTCCACCTCTTCATTTATTGGACCTTGTTGGTTGTGACATTGTGTTGGGCATCCAATGGTTAGAAACATTGGGCCCTATTATTTGGGATTTTTTGAAATCCCTTATGAGTTTGGTGTTGGATGGCAAAACTATTGAATTCAAGGGGTTAAAGTTACGGTGGTAGAGGATAGTGAAAAGTTGCTTAAGGCGACTAGGACAACCAGGAAGGGCATTTTATTGCAAATCATGTGTGATGGGTAACAGAAAAAAATTGTGGAAGTGTGGATGGGAAAATTTCTGATATGTTAGAGGAGTTTGAGGGAGTATTTAATGAACCCCAAGGGCTTCCACCACCCTGTAACCATGACCACCATATCGTCCTCAAGGAGGGCACTCAGCCAATTTCCAACAGACCTTACCAATACCCATATTACCAAAAAACTGAGATTGAGAAGATTGTGTTTGAATTGTTGAAGTCGGGGGTGGTTAGACCTAGTTCTAGTCCATTTTTTCTTCTGTTTTGCTGGTTTGTAAGGCCGATGGCAGTTGGCGGCTTTGCATGGACTATAGGGCACTTAATAAGGAAATAGTGAAGGAAAAATTTCCTATTCCAGTTATAGATGCTCTGCTGGATGAGTTCTTTGAATGGGTGATTTTTTCTAAGCTCGATTTACGATTGGGCTATCACCAAGTGAGAGTAGTGCCTAGTGACGTCCCTAAAATAGTGTTCTGCAATCATGAAGGACATTATGAGTTCTTGATAATGCCTTTTGGCCTTATCAACGCCCCAACCACATTTCATGGGCTCTTGAATGATGTTTTTAAACATTTTTTGAGGAAATTTGTACTTGTGTTCTTTGACAACATCTTAGTATATAGTAAGTCTCGGGAGGAGCATGTGGGTCACCTAAGAGAGGTTTTAAACATGCTAAAATAGCACTGTCTGCATGCAAAAAAGTCCAAGTGTCGGTTTGCGGTTGATGAAGTTGACTATTTGGGCCACGTGATTAATGATAAAGGGGTAATGGCTGATCTTTCTAAGATTGTTTCTATGTTAGAGTGGCTCGAGCCTAAGAATGTGAATGCCTTACGAGGATTTCTAGGGCTCACGAGATACTACCGGAAATTAATCCAGAATTATGGTCTCATCGCTGCCCCACTCACCTCACTCCTCAAGAAAAATTCTTTTTCTTGGAACCTGAAGGCCACCAAGCCTTTTACAGCCTTAAAGCAAGATGTTTCACACCCACCGGTCCAAAAACTTCCTGATTTTAATAAGCCATTTGTGATTGAGTGTGACTCAAGCAAGAAGGGTATCAGGGCAGTGTTAATGTAGTTTGGGCAGCCTATTTACTTCATAAGTCAGGCCCTTAAGGGCAAAGCTTTACTACTCTTAACCTATGAGAAAGAATTATTAGATTTTGTAACGACAGTACAAAAGTGGAGACCATCCATTCTTGGCCAGCCTTTTGTCATAAAAACTAACCAGCTAGCCCTTAAGTTCTTGTTAGAACAACGAGTGTGGACTAAGACACAACAAAAATGGATTACAAAGTTGATGGGTTATGATTTTTTTATTGAATAAAAAAAGGATAAGGAAAACAAGGTGGCAAATGCCCTTTTGAGAAGGGAGGGGGAATTACAAGAGGCTGTTTGCTCAGCTATGATTTCATTTTCTATGCCTCTTTGGATTGATGAGTTGAAGAAATGCTACCTAGACTCTACGGAGTTGGCCGAGTTACTAAAACATTTGTCGGATAATCAGAACATTCCTAAACGGTTTTCATTATAACAAGGGATGATTGTTAAGAAAGGGAGGTTGGTTTTAGCCTAGGATTCAGATTTTAAGCTAAAGGTTCTGCAATACATTCATAACAACCCCCAAGCTGATTACTCAAGGTATTTAAAAACATATCACAGCGCTAAATGTGATTTTTATTGGAAAGGGATGAAATGAGACATCAAGTAGCTAGTTAGAGAATGTGAGACCTGCCAAGCTATTAAATATGAAACTACATACCTAATAGGCTTGTTGCAACCCTTACCCATTCCCAACCAGCCTTGGACCGATATATCCCTTGATTTTATTGATGTCTTGCCTCTTTCTAAAGGGTTCGGTGTTATTTTTGTAGTAGTGGACCATTTTTCAAAGTATGACCACTTCATAGCCTTGGTCCACCCTTACACGACTCAAATAGTAACAGATGAGCTTATGAAGAATATTTTTAAGCTGCATGGGTTTCCTAGGTCCATAGTATCAGATAGGGACCTTATTTTTTTGAGTTCCTTTTGGCAAGCCTTATTTCACTCCCAAGGTTCATCTCTTGACTATAGTTTGGCCTACCATTCCCAAACCGATGGTAAGACCGAGGCGCTTAACAAAGGGCTGGAATGCTATCTAAGATGCTATGCAGGGGTAAAGTTTAGGTCCTGGTCATATTGGCTTCCTATGGCGAAGTGGTGGTATAACACCACTTATCACACATCAACAAAAATGACTCCTTTCAAAGCTGTGTACGGACATCCTCCCCCTACTTTGTTGTCCTACATTCTAGAAACAAGCACTAATGTCATAGCAAACTAGATTTTAAAAGACAGGGATCAGGTGATACAGTTACTTAAAAATAATCTCAGTGAAGCCAGTAACCGTATGAAGCATTTTGCAGACAGGAAACATACTGAGAGGCGATTTGACATAAGGGATTGGGTCTATTTGAAGTTACAACCATACAAACAAAAAACCCTAACTATGCGACACAACCTTAAATTAGCACCTAGATTTTTTGGGCCTTTTCAAATTGAAGCAAAGGTGGGTGCAGTGGCTTACAGATTAAAGCTTCCCGAGTCCTCCAAGATACACCTGACATTCCATGTCTCCTGCTTGAAGAGAAAAATAGGCTCCCAAGTCCAAGTCTTTCCATCACTACCACTTACAGACAACACAGGAGAGTTAAGACCAAAACCAAAAAAAAATCATTGAGAGACGCACAAAGAAACAAGGGGAGAGAGCAGTTACCGAAGTCCTCGTGAAATGGGTGGGTTTGCCCACTGAAGAAAGTACTTGGGAGTTGTTGTAGCATCTTCAAGGTCTTTACCCACACCTTGTGGGCAAGGTGCTTTGATAGGGGGAAATTTGTCATGACCTTGGTGGCAAAACCCTAGATCGTAGAAGAAGAAGGTGTTTCAGTCTAAAGTGTGAAGGAGTTTTGAACTAGAGGCATGTGGAAGTGAGGTGGGACTTAAGTGAAGAGGTGAATGGCATCGTGTAGAGGTATGTTGGAGGGGCTAAACAGTGCTGTGTGTGTTTTAAGTGCAGTGTGTGCGAGTGCATTTCTGTAAGTTGTTTGAGAAATCAAAAGGGCTAAATGGTGCCATGTGTGTGTGTTTTAAGTGTAGTGTTATGTGTGTGTGTTTTAGTAAGTTTAAATAGATTGTAATACGCACTATTTGGGAATTAAAGACTCCAAATAGTGCGTTTTGGGTTAATGGATCAGTAAGAAATAGTAGATGCAGCGTTTTACATACTGTTATTTCCTTATAGTTTTCATGGGTCATCTTAGCTTTCTTCTAGACAATTAGTTACATGTCAGGAAAAGAGGAATAAAAAGAAATGGGAGAGGAAGAGAGAGGTATCGAAAGCATATGTGAGAAAGTGTAGTGTTCTTCTTTTGGAGGTTAAGGGCATTCTCTCGAAGAACCCGAATAGAAGTTATTCAGGGCTTTGAGCCATTTTTACAAATATTTGTTGTGCATCTTCTGCCTTGCATTCTAACAGCATCATCTCCTACCTTCCAACACCAACCTATTACATCCAACAATACAAATTAGTCCCAACTCAGTAGCCATACAAAAGGAATTCACAGAGAGAGCACAAGGTGTTAAACAGATTAAGGTATCAATCTCAAGAGGAGCAAACTTTCTATAAGGTAGAACTCAAGGTTCCAGCAACATAGATTCGCTAATGACCAGTACGGAGGTCTCAAGCGTTCAAATTTGGTTCGTTGGAAGAGATTTTTGTTAATCTAAGATATGGATAAGGCCATTTACTACAAAAATCACCCTCCTTTTGTTTCCATAGTTTTTATTTTCTTCACAACTTTTATATTTGGATTAAATATGCATTTTTTTCACCCTTAAACTTATTAGGTGTTTTAAACTATTATACCTATTATCTTGAACTATTAAATTTGACACATTTCATCATCCAACTATACTAATTGTCAAATAACATCCACTATTAATATTGATAGTCAAGATTGTGTGACGTCACTATTTGTCGTGGGGACTTTGGTTTGTCATGGACAAATTAGAGAACAAGTAGAAGAATAGTGAAAAGTCTAGTTCCCTTTTTTGTACCTGTCTTCGTCCTAATCGACAAGTAGGGGTGTAACTGATTTGGTTTTGAACATATTTTAGAACTGAACCGATATACACCGATTTTGAGAATTGAATTATTGATATTAGACTGATTCATCATCAAAACTGAAACTTTCGATTTTACCAATTTGGGTCCAGTTCGGTCTGGTTTTACCGATTTTTCTTGTGTGGTTTTAATGATGAAAACCTCACAAAGTTTTCTAGAGCAGAGAAAGATAACAAGAGTTGTGCCTAATTATTTACGAAACTAAAAATATATATTTAATACATATGATCATATGTGTAGAAATGTATTTATAAAAAATAATATATATTATAATTAGTTATTCCATAAAATGTATTTGTCCTTGATATATATATATGAGTAATGTTATACATCACACTATCATCCCACTTTTATTCCACTATGTAAGATGTGGCATATTTATCACCATTGCATAATAAATAATCATCCAATGGTAATAAATGTATCACATCTTGTATAGTGGGATGGTGGTGTGGTGTATAAAATTTTTCACATATATATTTATATCAAAAGTATGTTTATATAAATAACTTAATATTAATGTTCATATTTAGATTAAAATTTTATGTTTTAAAATTAAAATTTATATATTAAATCAAGTGTGATATTAATTTTATGTTATTAGATTATGAAATATGAATAATAAGATTTCAAAATTTCAAGTGATATTAATTAATAACTTAGCATATAATATATACAATATAATATAAAAAATTATATATAATATAATTAAATATTTAAAAAATATTTTATATATAATATAAAAAAATTATATATAAATATGAATCGGTCTGGTTCAATTTGATTCGATGTTATAAAAAATAAAATCGAAACCGGACCGATTTTGAATCAGTTTACAAAATTCGAACCACGTACCGGTTTTTGTTTCTTTTTCTTGTCGTGGGACGTGACCTGTTCCTTAGAGTATTCTCAATGACTTATTTATAATACAAAAAATATAAATTATTTAAAAAATTGTTCATAAAATGAGTTCCATCAGATTATGTAAAAGAACATGTAAAATACAAATCGCTACAGTAATCCGCTACATGTAAAAGAACATGTAGCAGGTACTGTTCATCCTTCAAATACTTTTTTAATTATTTATACTTCATTTATTCCCTCAATTCCTATTACTCTTACATTTCAATATAAATTCTATCATTTAAAACACTTCTATTTTATTTTTGTCTAAAACATATCTTGAAAATATTATTTTTATCTAATATTTCATATTTTGATTTAATTTTTAATTTTTATTTAGCTTATATACTTTTATTTTGTGTGTATAGGACTGAATTATATTACATTGTATATAATAATATATTGCAAATATAAAAAAACATATATAGATATTACAAATTTATTGGTAAAAAGAAATGTTTAAAAAGAATAAAAAATTATTATTTAATTGATATGAAGAAAAATAGATAAATTGATGTATGATATATTGTAAAAGTTAATATAAAAAATATAAAAAATTAAATTTAGTTATATATTTAAAAAAAATAAGATAAAAGAATCATTGGGAATGGTCTCTCAGCTGAGAGGTTTTGGGCAGTGTAACGGTGTCGGACAGTTGTTGGATAATGGGGTGCTGGCTTTACAATTCTTGGCCTTCACGCTCCGCTTGGTCACGTGTTTTGCATTATCTTTAGCAACTTGGACCGCATTTAATGGCCTTTTCTGCGGCTTGGATCTGGCTGAAATATATCCACCAATAAACAATTAAAAATTAACTCATGCCAGCCTTGAATTAAAATAATTTTGTTAATTAGTTTTCAAGTAAAATCACTTTAAGGTTTCAACATGAATGATTTATTTATATATGGAAAATGCTAAATGTATTTTTAAAAAAATTATAAAAAACTTACTTCTCTACATATCAGTTATTAATAGGTTGAAAATCATGAAATTTAAAATTCAAAACTTGAATTTAAAAAAAAAAAATAACAGAATGAATCTTGTAAGTAAAAATGTAAGTATATGTAGTGGATGGGACATTTAGACCCCTAGGCTTCGAGCCCATCTCTAAGCCCAAGCACATCCATAAGTTCAAGAAGACTTATTGAAAGCTTTAAGCTAGGAGCCCCACAGACAAAAGGCTTGTAGCACAAGATAAGATATCCCCGAAGAACTGGGGATGGGGCCGGCGACTTGATATGAATATTTTGAGTAAGATAACTCCTACAAAAGGGAGATATCTCTTCCAGTTAATAAGAGATCATGAAGGATAAACACACGAGACTTATGACCAGAGTTAATCGCCATCACGCCACATTCTTCTATAAATAACTTGCTATAGGTAACAAACATTCCCATCTTCATTTTTATATACACTGATCCTTACATTGTTATTGACTTAAGCATCGAAGTTTACGCAGGGCAACCAGTGTTGCCCTTTTGTTATTACAGGATATTCGTACAGTTGGTGGTGTGAAACACGTCCTTTACAGTGGTGTCATCTGTGGGATCTTCATAGACTTCAATGTGATTTTTACATGTCAACCATCACGCGATCACAAGCCGACCGAGACCCAGGACTAAGCATGACAGAAGCAGAAGGAAGGTTAGCAGAAACGGAGGAAAGGCTGAAGTAAGTTATGACGGTTGTTGAAAAACTGCAGAAGAATAATGAGAAATTAAACCGACAGAGGGATAATCCCTTGCCCAGAACGGGCAACCTGAAGGAGGTGCACATAGTGCAAGGGGAGTTAATAGTGAAGAGATAGAGAAGAAAAAGATGCATGACGAACTACGTTGTTTGGTGGACAAGTACGAGGAGATGGCGACGAGGATGGGTGGCTCCTCTTCCGTGGAGCAACTCCTCACCTGCACGGACCTCCCTTACAACGAGGAGGTCATGGCGGTCCCTCTATCGGCTAAATTCAAAGTGTTGCAGATCAATCTGTACGATGGATCTAAAGATCTCATTGATCATCTCAAGAACTTCAAGGCACACATGACTTTCCACGGCTTCCCAAGGGAGGTAGCTTGTCACGCCTTCCCATTGATGTTGAAGGGAATAACGCGGGGATGGTTCGAGACCCTTTGCCCCGGATCAATTAGTAGCTTTGAGGAGCTTCCTAAGCAGTTTCTTACACAATTTATGGCAAGCAGGAGACGCCGTAAACCAGCAGCTTACCTACTAACCATAAAACAGAAGGAATGAGAAAACCTGAAGACTTACCTAATGTGCTTCAATAAAGAATGGCTCACCATTGATGATTAGGAGGAGAAGATCACATTGGCAACACTATTGGGAGGAGTTTGGCTCCGAAACCCATTCATGGTTGAGCTGGCCAAACAAACTCCATCTACATTAAGAGAGTTCATGGACAGAGCGGATGACTTCGTCAATGTGGAGGATACCTTGCAAGCCTTGCTTAAGCCATAAAAGCCGGAGGCAAAGTCAGAGAACAGAAACCAGAACAATGCTAAAAACAAAGACAAAAGGACAAACGGATGAAGCAACCATGATGACACGTGAAACCGATACACCAGTCGCTAAAACCAGGGGCGCCGATTGGTATACAACAACCACAATGTGCAGGAAAATGGTAAAAGTTTGAGGAAGGAAGAATCATTGCCTAGAAAAGACCAATGTTGTTGTACTTACCACCAAAGCTACTCTTACTGGACTGAGGATTACATGACCACTAAAGAGGCGAATTGAAGGAATGACTTGAAGTGGGGAGCTAGAAAAAATGATGGCCGATTATATCAAACCACAGAGGAGAGGGAGGAAAATCACGATAGACGAGGTAGAAGCCCCAAGCGCCAAAAATAGGAGGAATAGAGAACGAATAATTCCCCACAATCTAGGAGAAAGCAAGAACAAGCCCCCCTAGGAGAAATCCGTACGATAGCAGGCGGATTCGCTAGGGGCGACACCATAGGGTCTGGTAGGAAAGCCCATTCCCACAGGGCAAGATATCATTAGGTATACATAGAAGATAGACCATGCAAGTACCTAAGACCAGAAACAACACCGACCATCTCATTTGGAGACAAAGATTGCGAAGGGGTCATGTACCCCCATGACGACGCCTTGGTTGGGACACTGATGGTAGCCAACAACACGACCAGGCGTATCCTGTTCGACAATGGGAGATCTGCCGTCATCCTCTTTTGGGATGCGTTCACTAGAATGGGGATCAGCGCCAACAGGTTGCGACCATCGCCTTCACCATTGAAGGGATTTTCAGGAGAAGCCATCCAACCGATCGGTGCCATCACACTCCCAATAACAACAAGGCAAGGTGCCCATGCAAGCACCACCATGAAGGACTTCGTAGTGGTAAAAGCCCCATCATCCTACAACGCTATAATAGGGCGCCAACCCTCAATAACCTCAAGGCAGTTACTTCTACATATCACCTTAAAGTGAAGTTCCCGATAGAAACAGGAGTCGGCGAAGTCCGAGGTGAACAAACATTGGCTCGAGAATGCTATGTCCAGGAATTGAAGACAGGGACGCCAGCAACATACATAAGAAGTAGTCCAAGGGGGCGCCCACCACTACAGCCCCCGCTGTTGCCACCACTCGCAAGCAAAGAACCAGACATGGAAGCCAGGAATGAAAAGGATTTGATGCAGGCTGAAGAAATGAGCCTTTAGAAATAGTGCAGTTGCACTCGAATCGCCTAACCGCCATAACAAAGGTCGGCACGAACCTCCCACCAGAGTATCGAGAAGCCTTGAAGCAGTTATTGATTGAGCATAGAGATGTATTCGCTGGGAGCCATGAAGATATGCTCAGGATTGATATTTCAATCGTAGAGCACAGTCTCTGCATCGATCCAGAGGCTAAAAAAGTGCAGCAGAAGAGGAGGTCATTCAGCATAGAGAAATGCACAGCCATAGCAGAGGAAATAGATCAACTCTTACTAGCAGGCTTTATACGGGAGGCACATTACCCAAAATGGCTCTCTAACGTGCTACTAGTTAAAAAAGCCAATGGCAAATGGCGGATGTGAGTGGACTTCACTGACCTTAACAAAACTTGTCCCAAGGACAGATTTCCACTCCCTTGAATTGACATCATCATAAATGCTATACCTGGACACCAATTTTTGAGCTTTATAGACACCTATTTAGGGTACAATCATATCAGAATGAACAATATGGACGAGGAAAAGATGACGTGCATAACAGACAGAGGACTCTATTGCTATCGAGTAATGCCTTTCGGACTGAAGAATGTTGGGGCAACATACCAAAGGCTAGTTAACCGAATGTTCAAGCACCAGATTGAGAAAACTATAGAGGTTTACATAGACGACCTGTTGGTAGAAAGTAAAAAGGCCACTCACTACTTAACAGATCTTAAAGAGTTATTTGCGGTATTGCGAAAATACAAGATGAAATTGAATCCAACCAAGTGCGCGTTCGGAGTAAACTCAGGCAAGTTCCTGGGATTCATAGTCGTACAAAGAGGAATATAAGCCAACACTGAAAAAATAGAAGCAATTTTGAGGATGGCGCCGCCCCGAACCATAAACGATACCGAGCACCTAGCAGGAAAAATAACAGCCTTAAACAGGTTCGTATCATGATCGACAAATAGATGCCTCCCTTTTTTCAGAGTTTTAAAGTAGGTACACCCTTGGAATGAAGAGTGTGACCGAGCCTTTGAAGAACTGAAGAAGTATTTGGCAAGCCCACCCCTATGAAAGCAGCCCAATCAAGGAGAACGTTTGTACATATACTTGGCAGTATCCCCAAGCCGTATCAGAAATCTTTGTAAAAGAAGAAGAAGGAACTCAAGCGCCCGTGTGTTACACAAGCCATGCTTTAAAAGGCACCGAAGTTAGATACCTGTGAATGGAGATGTTGGCATTCACACTAGTAGTAGCCGCCAGAAGACTGCGACCGTACTTCCAGGCCCACTCCATAAAAGTTCTAACAGAAAATCCTCTTGGAAGGGTTCTACAAAAGCCGGACTCCTCTGGACGCCTGGTCAAAAGAACTTAGCAAATTGAAATTATCTATGCGCCTAGAAACACAATTAAAGACCAAGCCCTCGCCGACATTGTGGTTGAATTTAGTGGTTTCCATGTAGGGGTCGCGATGCCCTCTCCAGGACAACCTTGGACTGTCTTTGTTGATGGGTCTACATGCCAAGCAGAAGGCAGTGTAAGGGTACACATTGTCACAGAAGCAAAACATGAGCATTATTATATGGTGACGCTCACCTTCAAGACCACCAATAATGAAGTAGAATATAAAGCCTTAATGGCGGGATTATCCACCGCCAAGGCATTAAGCGCCAGACAGGTAGATGTGAAAGCAGATTCCCTAATAGTGGTGAACCAGGTCATGGGGGCCTACGCCACTAAAGGGGAAAAGCTTAAGAAATACCTCGAGCAGGTATTGGTACTACGCGACCAATTCGAATATTTCCTATAATGCAAATTTCGAGGGTGGACAACATAGTGGAGGATAGGCTAGCAAAAATGGCGTCGACTAAGGATGAGGTAGAGCTACCATGGGAAATGCAGAGGTGGCTGATTGAAGTACCAGTCATCTGGATCGAAGTAGCGCAGATAGGATTCGGAACGCCAGGTGGGCCGTTGAAATAGAAGACTATCTTGAGGTAGGAAAACTCCCCGAAGGAAAGGAGGTGGCAAGAAAGATAAAAAGGAAGGCGGCACGGTTTGTCAAGATTACTGGTGTCCTATACAAGAAGGGTTTTGCAACAGCCTTACTAAGGTGCATCTCACCCGAGGAAGCACAATATGTGCTCGCAGAGATACATGAGGGTGTATGTGGTAACCACTCCAGCGGGAAGGCGTTAGCAAGGAAAGCCCTAAGGATAGGGTATTATTGGCCCAACGCCCTTAGAGATGCCAAACAGTTTGCCAAGAAATGTGCCCAGTGCCAAGCATACGCTCCAGTTCCGCTCGGCCCACCAAAAACATTATCTGTCAACTCTCCATGGCCCTTAAGTGGGGAGTCAACTTGGTCGAACTGTTCCCGCCTGGGAAGGGCTGGGTAAAATACATGATAGTAGCAGTTTATTACTTTACAAAGTGGGTGAAAGCAGAAGCCCTAGCTTTTGTGGAAGAACATTGTGTGCAGGTTTGGAATTTTGAGTGCCATAATCTTAGACAACAAGAAGTAGTTCGACTCCGAGCATTAAGAGGCGTGGTGCCAAGAACTCAAGATAAAAGTGAAATACTCATCATCAGGTCACCCGCAGGCAAACGGACAAGCAAAGTCAGCAAACAAATCTCTACTCGGGATCTTAAAGAAGAAAGTAGGAGACTAGAAGGGCGATTGGGAGGAAGAGCTGCCAGGAGTTTTATGGGCTTATAGAACCTTGGTGAAAACCCCGACAGGGGAAACGCCTTTCACCCTGGCGTACGGAAGGGAAGCGGTTGCCCCAATTGAAATCGGTTTGCCAACTTACCGGACCAACCACTTCAATCAAGCGAAAAACAACCAAGCTCTTGCCGAGGAGTCAGACCTCCTTAAAGATGTGAGAGAAGAAGTAGAGATCCAAAACATACTTAATAAAAGGAAATCTGAGCAATAATTCAATAAATGAGTCAAGCCAAGGTCATTCAAAGTTGGCGACCTGGTCTTAAAAGAGGCAGGGGTCACTACCTAGGATGAAGGGAAGCTTGGTCCACGTTGGGAAGGGCCCTACATAGTAACCACCACCAATAGCCCAAGATCATATCGGCTTAAATACAATGAGGGAAGAGAGTTGCAACACCCATAGAACACCGATCATCTAAAAAGGTTCTATTCTTAGAAAAGCTTATCTCGTTACACATTAGCATTTATTTATTTCAGAAACAATTTTTTGCTTTTTATGTTGTTGAGACTCAAGAAAATAGAAGTCGAGTTACACACTCACGGTGCAATTAGATGGGCATGGAAGTCAGAAGACCACACGACCATCTCCAAAGTTAACCATTAGAAGTCAAGTTACACACTCGCGGTGCAAACGAACGGGTGCGGAGGTCAGGAGACCACACAATCTTCTCCAAAGTTAGCCACCAGAAGCCGAGTTACACACTCGAGGTGCAATCAAACGAGCGTGGAGGTTAGAAAACCATACGACCCTTTCAAAAGTTAGCCACTAGAACCCGAGTTACACACTCGTGGTGCAAATAAACGGGTGTGGAGGTCAAAAGACCACACAACCCTCTCCAAAGTTAGCCGCCTGAAACCGAGTTACATACTCGCAGTGCAAACAAACAGGCGTGGAGATCAGGAGACCACATGACCTTCTCCAAAGTTTGTCATCGAATGGCAAAGCTGAGTTACACACTCGCAGTGCAATCAAACGGGGCGTGGAGGTTAAAAGACCCCACAACCCTCAATGAAGCCATGGAGGTAAGAAGATCCCATGACTCCCAAGTTCATAAGACAACCACCCAATAAACCCAAAGTACAAAGGCAAGCCCGCAGGCATGAAGGACTAAATAGTGAATAATGCCGCCAAAGGAGAAGAACAAAAACACAAAAAGGAGCAAAGCAGTATGAATCAACAACCAAAATGTTGAAAGAAGTGCAAGACTTACAAGTGCCCAAAACAGGGGCCCAACAACCAAAATGTCTAGGAAAAAGATGTAAGACCTACAAGTGCCCAAAAACAAAGGCCTAACAACCAACACACATTAACGAAAAATTTCCACTCTTGAGGCGGGGGACGGGGAAAGGCGTCTGGCATCATGTGTCGACCCATTGAATTTGCATATTGATAGGTGGGGGCATTAAGCTTGAAGTCCTCAAAGTTTAGACTCCTCAAGTCAGTCTGAGGGATGGCCAGCAGGTGCATCTTCAGGCGTGCCAAACCTGCACCATACCCATATCCAAAAGCCCTTTCTTGGACAGCTAGGGCTGCCACTAGTTGAGGGTGTAGTCGTAAAATCTCATTGTTTGCAGCAATTAGCTGAGACTCCAACCTTTCGCTCACCTCCCATAGCTCATTCGTCTCTCTAGCCAACCTAGCCACAGTATCAAGCTACCGATCTTGACGGGCATCAAGCTCTGCACAATCCTTTTTATAATGGTCAAAATCAGCCTCCGCCTAAACCAACACACCTTGCAGCTCGTTGATCTTGGTATCTTTCTCATGGCGCTCCTTCTAGAACGTCGGACTTCCTTTGAGCCAACTCCTTGGCCACCTTCTCGCACCTTTCCTTAGAGGAAGCTAGAGCAACAACTGCCTCTTTGAACTTCCTTTCAGCATCAATTGAAGATCGCTCGGAGGAATCTAGCGCCCCCTTAAGGTGCAGTACCTCTGCCGGGGTGGTGGCCCATTCCATCTCAGTCACGTGCAGGGCAAAGCTGTCACAGGTGTGGAGCCTCTCAACATGAAGGAGTTCAGACCAAAGGCTAGAAGACTCCTCACGAAGAGAGTCAAGGTCAGCTTCCAAGGACTGACCTTAAGCTGGCCGTTCTATCAACCTTGCAGGTAGATAGACAACATTGCATCTCTAGACAACATTGCAGGTAGTCTCTATCAACCTTAAGCTGGCCGTTCTCTGGCTTGGAAAAGTAAGAGAACTTCCATCTCTCACGAACCTTCTCCTCCAAAGCGATCCTTTCCTCCACGATCCAAGATGCCAAAGCCTCTACATTCTGCACAAGCACAAGAAATTTGGATTGCAATACATGCCAAGCAGGCGCCTACATACAAAAATGGATAAGAAAGAAAAAAAGCCTTACTGGAGCCAACATTTTCTTTAGGCGCCTTGTCATCTCTATAACTACCTCCGAAGGAAGGCACAGAAGCATGAGGGTTGGCGTCCTCCACCCCAAAGTGAAGTCTGAGGCTGTGGCAATCTCCAGAGTGGGCATGGGCAGTCCACCTTTAATTTGAACACCAATTTGCTCACTAACAGATTCATCTTGGCAGATGTCGACTTGCCCACCAACTTGACCTTCACACTAGGCATCTACCCCCATGCCCGCTTGATCTTCAAGGATCCGCCCACCTTCACGAGGAGTGCTGTCCCCATTCCCTCCAAATGATGATGGAGTCAGCGAAAGGATGGACACCCTATCTTGATCTATAAGCGGAGTCTCGCCGCCTGAAATGGTTGTAGGCAGGGAATGAGGAGAGGAATCTAAGCCGCAAGGGAGACCATGCCGTCACCATCAGCTTCAGTCGTAGTGTCGCAAACCAAAGGGGTAAGGATATTGAGCACCCCTTCCCTTGACACACCCAAAACGAAGGCAGCATATATGTTGCTCAAATCACCCCCAAACCAGACGTGGGATCCACAGTAGGGACTGAGGGGAATTTGAAAGAGGCATCCATTGAATCATTCCTCAAAGGGAGCCCAAAATCATAGGCTAACGAGAGGTCCTCAATAGCTTGCTCCACCCCCTAAGCCAATTTCTTGGAGGAACCAGTGACACTACCAGGCGTCGCGACCTCACGAAGAGGACGCTTCATTTTAGGCCCCCTAGTCTGGGGAGCACTTCATTTTGCTGGAAAGGGAACCAGTTTGAGTTTCCTCCCTATTACATGGTCGTGGCCAGGCACCAACAAGAATCTGTCAATACTCGAATCAGAAAGAAGGTCTTCTGACCACAAACCATCGCAGTCGTGGTCCTTCGCCAAATCATGAACAAGATTCACACGATTTTGTTGACTATCAGTCAACTTTAATGATAATTGTTTATCCTCAGGGATACACCCCCAGTTGGCAGAAATAGGATAATCCCTTATGAGCATATCGTCGACAGGATACTCCCAACCATTGTCAGAAATCAAGAAAAATTTACTAGTCCACTGGAAGAGATATCTCCTACAAAACAGGAGATATCTCTTCTAGTTAATAAGGGATCATGAAGGATAAGCACACGGGACTTATGACTAGAGTCAATCTCCATCACGCCACATCGTTCTATAAATAACTTGCTAGAGGTAACAAACATTCTCATCTTCATTTTTATATACACTTATCCTTACATTATTATTGAATTAAGCATCAGAGTTTACGCAGGGTAACCAGTGCCACCCTTTTGTTACTATAAGACATTCGTATTGTTGATGGTGTGAAACACGTCCTTTACATGTAGTACTATACTATATGTATATAGGTTCTAAGTGAGATTAGTGGTTTTATAAATTGATTTTTAGTAACGTGTAAGATAAGCATGTTCATCATACTATAATTTTTTTAAAATGACTGAAATTGATTTGAAAAGTAAGATTCTTTTATGAAACTCGTAGGTGGATAAGCGATATATTCATTTATATGAAATTTATTGATGAATCATTTTGTCATGAAATGTGTATACATACATGATGACTTTTATTTTTTCTCACATTGTAGACATAACTTCTAAGACAGCTCTGCTATCATTAAGTCTCCTCTCTGGTCTAAGCTTGCTTGAACCAGTGGTGGTGAATCAGTTTTTCTCTCAAGCATCTCGGCTCAGTTCGGATCCAGTATGGCAAAAGAGGGGTGTTCCAAGTTGGAAGGGTTAGAGGAGCACTGGAGGAAACTCAGCTTGACAGAGGAAGAAGAGTCAATATTGGAAGTGGATAGTAACCGTCGGTTGGGGGGGGGGGGGGAGGAAACTCTCTGAAAGGGAGAGAGAAGTCTCATTGTAAGGTTTGCACAGAGAGAGCAGTGGGGAAGGCACTTATTAGTAACACAATGTCAAGAATATGGCGGATTAGTAAACGGGCAATATTCAAAGAAGTTAACCGTAATGTTTTTGTTATTACATTTGAAACAAACGCGGACATGTACAGAATTCTGGAAGGCAACCCATGGAAGTTCGATAACACTTTGTTTTTGTTGGTGCCTTTCGAAGGGACCAAGAACCTAGGAAGTTTCAGTTTTGACATAGAAGTTTTCTAGATGCAAATACACGACCTACCACTAGGGTGTATGACGGAGGAATGGGGTCATCAAATAGGAGGATCAGTGGGACGTGTCAAAGAGGTGGATGCTGAGGATGATGGCATTGGGTGGGGGTGTTGTCTTCGAGTTAAGGTGGAGTTGATGCTCTGTAAAGCCTTAGCTAGAGGTCGGTTTATAAGCTACCAGGGAACAAAGTATTGGGTTCACTTCTATTCTGAAAAACTCCCAAAGATCTGTTTCTAATGTGGATGGATCCTTCATGGTGATCAGGGCTGCCAGTCAAACCGGGTGGTTATAGGGGATGAAGCAGCTTCAGGACTTCAATTCGGACCTTGGTTACGAGCAGAAGGAATAAAGAAAAGGTGGTCATCTCCGCCCAAACATGGTAGGTGGGAGAGTGGGAAGGGAGTGGGGAAGGAGAACGGCTTGATGGAGGTGGAAACATTTGCTAGTAACTTAGCCGAAGGACTACCGGAGAAGGAGGTAGAAACAAACCATCAGGGCATCACCCCTACCATGGTCCAAAGCCCTAGAGCTGCACAAAGCAATGGCATCCCAGCTTCAAGGGGAAAGGACCCAGTGTCAACAGATTAAGGGGGAATTCAGAAACATCGAAGTAAAGGGGATGGTTGGCAGTGGAAGAGACGCGCTAGAGCACCGGGGAACCCCATAGCAGTGGCTAACTCCTGTTTGGCCCCTGGTAAAAAGAGGGAAGCTACTCTTGAAAAAACTAAGAAGAACTCGAGCAGATGATAAACGGGTGGAAGATGTTTTCCTGGAGGTATCGGCGGGACAGGTCCCAATGAAAATCTTAAGTTGGAACTGTTAGGGGCTTGGGAACCCCTGAACAGTTCAAACCTTGCACACATTGGTGAAAGAAAAGTTGCCCGATGCAATATTCTTGATGGAGATTAAATTATCCTATGTAAATATTCTCAGAGTGGCAAATAGGCTCAAGTATGATGGTTGTGTTGTAGTGGAGGCTAGAGGAAAGAGTGGTGGACTCATGCTATTGTGGAAACATGAGGACCTAGTAAAACTAATTAATTATTCTCAACATCATATCAATGTTGAGGTTACTGATGCACGATGCAATTTTAAATGGCTCCTGACTTGTTTCTATGGTCACCCATCTGCTAACTTTAGGAGCCAGACCTGGGAATTGCTCTCTTCCTTCAAGCCTAGAGGATGGGGATGGGGAGTTATTGGTGACTTCAATGAGGTGTTGTATGGGGATGAAAAAGTGGGAGGTAGGCCTAGAAGTGAGAGCCTCATGTGTAAGTTCAGGAAAGTAATGGAGGAAGGTAATCTCATTGACTTGGGGTAGAGGGGAAACAAATTTACATGGTGCAATCTCCATGAAGATGATACGTTTACAAAAGAAAGACTTGATCGAGCCATAACTAACAATGATTGGAGGGATAAATATTCTGTGTTCTCAATGGCAACCTTAACTACAATTTGCTCTGACCATAGTCCAATACTGCTGCAATTTGGACCTGGTAGACCATCACCTCGTAGGACATATATACCTTTCAAGTATGAAGCAAGCTGTTTTAAGGAGGAGGGATGCATGGAGGTAATCACTGAAGTATGGGGTGACAGTAATCGTAGGGATAAGTGCTTGAACAGATTGATGAGCGAATTGGATCAAACAAAAAAGGCCTTAAAACAGTGGAGCAAAAACCTTGTTAGGGACAGAACCAAAGGCATTAGAGAAATGTCCTGTTTGTTAAGCTGGTTACAAAAAGATGAAAGACCATACAATATGGTTGAGCAAAAAAGGATTCGTAAAGAGCTGGATTTTCTTTTAGACCAAGAAG
Source organism: Pterocarya stenoptera (assembly GCA_003123785.1). Taxonomy (NCBI): domain Eukaryota; kingdom Viridiplantae; phylum Streptophyta; class Magnoliopsida; order Fagales; family Juglandaceae; genus Pterocarya; species Pterocarya stenoptera. The sequence continues at coordinate 241,103 of QEOT01008203.1, read as the reverse complement.
ATACTTGGTGGAAGCAAAGAGCTAAGAAACATTGGTTAATGGGTGGGGATAGAAACAATGAGTGCTTTCACGCTTGTGTGAACCACAAAAGGAAGAAAAACACTATCATTAGAGTAAGAGATATGTTTGAGATAGAACTACTCGAGAAACCTGACATAGCTGAGGGGTTCAAGAGGTATTTCTCAACTATCTTCCAGTCTTCTTAGCCTGAACCAGATTGTATAGAGCAGAGGCTACAGGGGGTCGATCTTAGATTGTCAGTTGAATGGCAGCAACATTTGGAAAAGGCTTTTACAGAAAAAGAGGTGGAGGTGGCTCTTATGCAGATGTCCCCTTTTAAATCCCCTGGCCCAGATGGATTCAGTACAGGATTCTATCAGGATCATTGGAAGTCAGTAGGGTCTAAAATCTCTATGGTTGTTCTAGAATTTCTTAAAGTGGGAAAGATGCCAAAGGAACTCAACCATACCCACCTGGTTCTTATCCCTAAGACTAATAATCCTATTTCAATGAATGACTACAGACCTATCTCCTTGTGCAATGTAGCTTACAAACTGATCTCCAAAGTTTTGGCTAATAGAATGAAAGGGGTGCTGGACTCAATGATATCATGGAACCAAAGTGCATTCATTCCCAAAAGGCTAATCTTGGATAACATCATGGTGGCTTATGAGCTACTTCATACTATGAAATCAAAACAGAAAGGCAAGGAAGGCACCATGGCTATTAAGTTAGACATGTTTAAAGCTTACGATAGAGTGGAGCGGTGCTTCCTGGAAAAGATTATGCTTAAGATGGGTTTTGGAAAGAAATGGACAGACCTTGTGATGGAGTGTGTAAGGTCAGTATCTTATGCTGTCCTTACCAATGGTGAAGCAAGTGAGGTCCTTTTCCCTTCAAGAGGGTTGCGCCAAGGAGACCCTTTATCTCCTTACCCGTTTCTAATCTATGCTGAAGGCCTCAGTTCTCTATTTCATAGTGCTGAATCCAAGGGATTGATCAAGGGTACTACTGTCTCAAGGGGTGGTTTCAGGATAAACCATCTCTTTTTTGCTGATAATTGTATAATTTTCTGTAGAGCCAAGCTATTTGAGTGGTATCAAATCCGAGATCTCTTCTATTTATATGAGAGTGTTTCTGGACAAACTCTGAACAAAGAGAAAACCAGTCTTTTCTTTAGCTCTAATACCAGATTGGAAGTAAGGGAACTCATTTTGCAATAGGTGAATGGGGCAAGGTGTATTGATTATAATCGATATTTAGGCCTCCCAAATGTAGTTGGGAGGTCAAAGTATAACACCTTCAAGTCTTTAAAGGAGAGGATATGGAAAAGAATCAATAGTTGGAAGACCAAATTTTTATCCTCGACAGAAAGAGATCCTCATCAAGAGCGTGCTTTAGGCAATCCCAGCTTCTACCATGAGTGTATTCAAACTGACTGGACTCCTCCTAAAAGAAATCGAATCCCTTTTAGCTAGATTCTGGTGGTGTCATAGTGGAGAAGGAAAAGGAATTCACTAGAAATCATGGAGGACAATGGGGGTGGTCAAGAACCAGGGAGGCCTGGGATTTAGGGACCTCAGTAGCTTCAACAACGCTCTCCTAGCAAAGCAGTGCTGAAGGATGATCAAAGAACCAAACTCTCTGGTCTCCCTGGTGTTCAAATAGAAATACTTCCATAACTGTAATCTGCTGGAGGCAAAACTGAAGGGTTCTCCTTCATTTATATGGAGAAGTCTTTGGTCTAGTTTAGACCTAATCAAAGAGGGGTCTGTTTGGCAAGTTGGAGATGGCACTAGCATAAAGATTTGGAAGGATAAATGGCTTCCCAGCCCAGTAACATACCAGATTCAAACTCCCTTAAATACCCTTGGTCCTGAGGACAGAGTTGCCACATTAATAGAGGGAGACAACTGTGAATGGAAGAAAGATTTGGTGAAGACAGTGTTTAATGAAAATGAGGCAAAGATCATTATTTCCCTACCAATTAGTAAGAGAAGAGCCAGCAGTAGACTGATGTGGATAGGTTCAAGGAAAGGTGACTTTACGGTTAAAAGTGCCTATTACATGGAGGCAGAAAGATTGCATAGAATGACAGGAGAAGCCTCGACAAGGGGATGGGCTAATGGGGTTTGGAAAGAAGTTTGGCAATTAGAGATCCCAGGCAAGGTTAAATTGTTCATTTGGAAGTGTCTCAATAATATTCTTCCTACAAACGACAATCTTAATAGGAAGAACATTATTGAGAACTTATGCCCAGTCTGTTTAAGGGAAAGAGAGACACCAGTTCACGTCTTGTGGGGATGCCCTGCTGCAGCAGATGTGTGGGGTGGAGAGAACAACTTACTTAGTAAATGGAAAGGGCAATATTCTGACTTCAATATCTTGTGGAATGAAATGAGACTTAAGCTGAGCAGGGAAATCGTGGAATTGGCATCAATAATGTTCTACCAGATATGGATAAGGAGAAATGCCTTCATCTTTCAAAATCAGTTCTCTAAACCTGAGTCAATTGGTATAAGGGCTCGAGCTGAGTTATCTCTTTTTAAAGAAAACAGTAAGGATAGGTCCAAAAGGGCTGTAGGGACTCAACAAAGGACTTCTCTCCCAAGATGGGAACCACCTGCGTGGCCTTATCTCAAAGCCAATTTTGATGCTGCTTTTGACAAAGGGAAAGGGTGTATGGGAAGGGGTGTGGTGATTATCAGATGGAGGAGTACAAGCTGTCATGACATTTTATAAAGAACATCTATCATCAGCCCTCCAAGCCGAGAGTACTGCCCTTCTTAGAGCTATGGAATTGTGTTCTGAACTTGGTTTTAACCAAGTTTGTTTTGAAGGGGATGTAAAGATTGTGGTTGATGCAGTCAATTCCAAAAAAGCTGATAACTCATGGTTGGGCCAATTGACAGAGGATATACAACAAATGATGAAGTACAACCAAGCTTGGCTCCTCAATTTTGCTTATAGATCAGCAAATAATGGTGCCCACACTGCAACAAAACTTGCCTTTAGATATGATAGCGAAACCATTTGGCTAGAGGAGGGTCCTCTAGAGGTTTTAAATATAGTCCAGGGGGACTCCCACTTGTATGATATAATTGTTTCTTGATCAATAAAAATCCTTCCTTTCAAAAATAAAAAATAAAAACATAACTTCTCATTTCATTGTAGTCGAGGACTTTGTTACCCATATATTTGTTATTTCTAAGTTAATTTTGTCATTGGTCACTTCTAGACTTCGAATTTTACAAGTCCAAAAATGTTCAATAGGTAGTGTTTGGATGTAAAAAAATTCTTAAAAAGTTTTTGATGAACAATGAATAAATGAAGTTGTTTTTGTGAAAATAGTGAGAAGTTTTTTTTTTTTTTTTTTTTTGGAATAGGAAAAAGGGAAAAACTTTGAACATATCGGTCGACGGTGGCTAAAGGTTGATGGCCAGACTTTTGAGGGTTTTTTTTATAGCATTTTTTAATTTTAATGTTGGTTTAATTGAAAAAGTGAAAAGTTTTGACAGTTTTGTTTATTTAGTTCTCGTTTGAACAGTGAGATGAGACGATATGATTTTATATAAAAGTTAAAAATTGTATAAAATATTATTAATATATTATTTTTTACATATTATTATTATTTTAACGTTTGAAAAAATTTAATTGTTTATTAAATTTTATGTGAGTATTTAAAAAAATTATAATGATGAGATGAAATACTTTTACTATCTAAATGAGATCTTTAAAAAATAAAAGTTGGGACATAACTTCGTATAATTAATTAAAAAATACATTTCCTGCCTAAAGACTGCCACAACGGAAATGAAGGTCTTGCAGGGGGATCTTCCGGAAAATCTTTCCTCTATGCATATGAACAGTACAAAGGCAAAATTTACACTTCTCCATGAATTCTCAGTGAAATCTCTCCTCAAATGTATTGCTACTCTTTTCACAAAAGATTTGTGAGTACCCCCTTATGCTTGGTGTAAACTCCAATGCACACCCGGGTTTATAATGCAATCCGGATACCCGTACCCGAGTTAATCTGGTACGGGTTTAGAACAAAGAATAATTTTATCTGCAATTTTTTTATAAAGTGTGGTTTATTTTATTTTATTTTATTTTACGGATAGTAGTTTGCATTGGGCACTTTCGGTTTAATAACTCAATTGGACTTATTGTCTAGAGTTATTCTATTTATAAATCGGCGTAAAAAACATAAAATTCACATTATTGATCTAGCACAATTTGATTTTCAAGATTTAAATTTATAAGTTTTTCTTACAAATTAAATCTTGTCATACCAACAATGTGAAACATGTATCCTCTACACCAACTTAGAATATAAATTTTCTATGAAAAATTCTATCATTATGATGATGTGGGGAGCGCTCCACACCTAGTAAAATGTTTACATTATATAATTTAATTTTAAATATAAATTTTAAATTTTAGATTTCACAAATTAAATCTTATTTTTCAAGTGATATAAACGATATACTTTATACCGACTTAAGAATATAAGAACTCTTTTTCCACAGCCTTATTCTATCTGGCATTTCTATTGGCATTTTTGGTTGGATTTGAGCCTTCTTTGTTTCCTGATTCTCTTTTCGTTTAAAATCTTGGTACTTGGGCTTTATGCAAGTATGAACTTTAATTTTAAGAAAAGTATTTTTTTCAATATTTGAAGACAAAATTTACACTAGCAGTCACTTTGAGGGAAGAGTAGCAGGCTAGCAGCACCCTTAATTTTAATTGGATCAGTCTCCTCAATTTTAGTGGAGATAATAAAAAGGGGATGTTTCGTAAAAGAATTTCGGTAACGGATACTTTTTATTATTATTTTTTGGAAAATGATAAATTTCCCGCTCCCAGTCCCGCTGGGATTTTTTTTTTGTTTTTTATTTTTTATTTTTTTTATTTCTTGATTAAGAAAATAATTTTTAATAAATATGTGATTTTTTTTTATTTTTTAAAAATATTAAAAAATATTAAAAAAATATATGTTGAAAATGAAAAAAAAAACACATAAATTAACGTTAGCGGGACACCGAGCGGAAGCCGCAACGGTGTCCCTAGCACTGCTCTTATTTTTTTAAACTTCGGTAACGGCTATTTGCCTATAGGGGTGTACGTTTATCAGTCTGGTTCCATTCGATTTTTGATAAATTTCAAAATTAGATTGAGTTACATCGATTTTAAAAATTTTTAAAATAATACAAATCAATTCATAACCAAAACTAAAAGTTTCAATTTTTTCAATTTTAATCAGGTCTGATTTACTGTTTACACATTTGACACTATATAAGTCGAGACTTTAGAGCCCATTTATTTAATGCTTGTTATAGTATTAAAATTTATATGTTCTATAAAATGTTATATTAAAATTATAAGATTAATTTTATGTTATATCAAATATTATATTAAAATTTTATAAGATTAATTTTATGGTATATAAGATTTTATATTAATTTTATGTTTTGGAGCCAAACTGAAATACAACGATTTTGAAATTTTAAGAAACGATACGAACTAATTCATAACCACAACTGAAAGTTTCAATTTTTTCAATTTCCATCATGTCTGATTTACTGTTTACACGTTTACACTATATAAGTTGAGAATTAAGAGCCCGTTTATTTAATGCTTGTTATAGTATTAAAATTTATATGTTATATTAAAAATTATAAGATTAATTTTATGTTATATCAAATTTTATATTAATTTTATGTTATGAGATTAAAAATATAAATAATAAGATTAAAATTTTATATTTTAATAATTAGTAATTTAGTATATAATATAAAAAATTAAATATATATATATTTATCAATCTGGTTAGATTCAAAACAATTTTAAAAATATGAATATCGGTGACAACGGGTGCTTAAGGACTGTATCGATTAAAAATTGGACCGAATCTATCTCGATTCAACTGATTTTTTATTTTCCTTTTTTAGCCCCTACTGGCTGATTACAAGAGTGGCCGTTCAAATATGGTTGTGCTGCCTAGCATACTGAAGAAAAGTCTGCCGAAAACTTTTATGCACAGTTTTTCACTTTTCACATTTGTTTTTACATTTTTTTAAATCATTTTTTATTCATATAAATTTGAAAGAATAGTACTACCTATGTTTATAATTTTATTTATATTTTCATTTAAAAGATTCATTTTATTAGTTTTATTTTAAAATTTAAATTTTATGATTTTCAATATATTAATAATTAAAATGTAGAGAAATAAATTGTTTATAAATTTTTCTTAAATATATTTAATATTTTTCAATTTAAAAAGCGAAACAAATTAAAAGTAAAAAAATGGTAAACTTTCAGCCACACTTTTTTATGGTACGGTAGAGTTTTCTTTCAAAACATTCTTTTCAACCTGTCTCTGTTTTATTTGGAAGGGGATGGAAAAGCTGAGCTTTCTTCTGCTCTGAATATCTGGAGAGAATCTCAAATTTAAAGGGCCGGCCCTTATACTTTTTAATCGAATATTTGTTTGGGTAAAGGGAATCTTCCACCTTTTTAATCGAATATTTTTTTATACTCGCACTTTTTGGGAAGGCAAATCAATTGGGACTCAGAATCCATATAATACGTTCAGCCCCAGGTGACTTCATTTTTCATTAGGGTGTAATCTTGATTCGGTCCAGTTTTTACCATACTTTGAAACCAAACCGATCAAAGTCAATTTTGAAATTATGAGAATTAATACATATCAATTCATCATAAAAATCGATTTTTTTAATTTTTGAATTTAGTTTGGTTCGATTTATAGGTGTAATTCGGTTTTTGACTTTTTTGTTGGACTAATTGATTTTTCTACTCCAAATATATATATTATTTTACATTAAATATGAGAGAGTCCAAAATATTATTTTAAAAAACACCATGCATATAGCTAATTAACCAAATAAACAAAATCTAAAAAAAAAAAACACTAATACTTATACTATATCATATATGTAAGTATGTAACTTAATATATAAAGATAAATAATAACATGTTAATAATTTAATATTAACAGTCATATTTAAGACTAAGTTTATATCAAGAAAGTATAAATAATAAGATTAAAATTTCATGTTATATTAATTTTATATTATGTATAATATATATTGCATAAAAATTAAAAAAATTATAATATATATAATATAAAAAATTAAATATATATTTCAATTCTGTTTGATTCGGTTTAAGTCAGTTTTCAAATCTTGAGAATTGGTATTGAACCGGTTTTTAATCGATTTTGGCTCCTAAGAATTGAAACCGACCGAGTTGGAATTGAATTGGAATTGGTTTGGTTCGGTTGGATTTTTTTTTATGCCCTTAATATTCATTATTTTTGAAAGTGGTGGGAAGGGATCTCTTTTTTGCAACGAAAAAATAAAAAAAAAGAGAGAGCAGATTTTACTCGGCACAACCTAACGATGCATATATGCATCCTCATGAATATCGTTGTAAGGTGAACATTCAAAATAGAGAATAACACATGTTATCCAATAAATCTCAAATAACAAATTTCAATACGAGAGTGTCATGTAGAGCCCACAAAGGGCCAAACATGCACTGTGTGATAAAGGAACCCACTTTTTGTGAAGCTAACGAAACCCTTTCTTCCCCCCCTTCTCTCTCTCTCTCTCTCTCTCTCTCTCTCTCTCTCTCTCTCTCTCTCTCCCTCCCCTCCCCTTCATTTTCTTGCTGCCTCTCTGTTCTTGTTCACCACACACAATTTTACCAGCATCAATGAAGGCCACTTGTGGCAGTGGTATGCGATGGTGATGGATTCTGTTGCTCACGAAAATTTCCAAGTTTGACATATTCGACGAGGTACTTAGGACATCTCTGGCTTTCTTCGGTGAAAGCAACATAGCTCCTATTTAGAGGACTCAGTTATCGGTATCCGGTTCTCGGGGTCAACCGGAAGGGGCTAATCCGGGACGTGATCAACAGTGGCGACAAGACTTTGGAGGTTGCTAGTCCCCTGGAAGGCAAAAAGAGTAATGGGCCTATAATGGGCCTTTGTTGTCTTCGGGAGGAGAGATCGAAGTAAGGGTGGTGGTGACTATGAGGAAGAAGATGAAGGAGACGATAACAATTCAAATTTGTAGATAAAATTAAGGGACACTTCCTGTCATTACAAAAATAATCACCATAACTACAATAATCCTAAGATCCCCCCTGAAATTATATCCAGCCCCCAACTACTACCCATTTTGATTTCAAGAAGCTCCAAAAGCAAATAGGACAGAGTTTATTTTTTCAGTTTATAGAGCTTTGTTTGCCTTAAAGAAATCATATTCATAGAGTCCCCAATAGGTGATGAAGGCCATTTTCTCTTCGTCGTCCAGGCTCATTCAGATCTCGTTGTATTCTGAGTATGTATCCATGAAGCTAAGCAGTCGGTGGCCTGCGGTTGAGTTGACTATCAAATAGATGTGAGGCAAGTGGAAGCTATCCTTTGGGTAAGCCTTGTTCAGATTGGTGAAATTGACACACATCTTCGACATCCCGCTTGTCTTATTGACTAGTATCACGTTGGATAGTCACTCGAGATAGTGGGTTTCCTTGATGAAACCTGCCACAAGGAGATGGTCCACTTCTTCTACTATGGCTGCATACTTTTCTGCAAAACTCTAACGTTTTTGTTTGACTTTCCTGGCCCCGGGGTCCATGCAAAGGCAGTGTTCAATGAGTCGCTTCACGGCCTGCCTTAATTTGGGAGCCATTTTGGTCCCAACCAGTACAGTGCGCTTGGGTCTCTAGTGGTCCACAGAAACTAGCTCCAAGGGTTCCTGCTTGACGCAGTGCTTGCTAGTCTTCATCCCCGTTTTCCAAGGTCGATGGTGGGGGCGGCTTAGCGGTCACTCGTGCTTCTTCAACCATCCTGACCTCTTTCATCTCATGCCTTAACACTCAAGCGTAACATTCTCGAGCCAGCACCTGCTCACCTCGGATTTCACTCACCCCAAGTTTGTAGGGAACTTCATCTTAAGGTGATATGTGGACGTCACTGCCTTAGATTGTTTACGGTCATATGACCCAATATTGTATTGTATGAGGATGGGGCCTTCACCACCAAGAAGTCAACCAACGTGGCTGAAGTTCTGAGGGTTTTCTCAACCAGGACGGAGAAGGTAATGGCCCCCATTGGTTGGAAAACGTCCTTTGTGAAACTCTTAAGCAGCGTAGGGGCCGAGTGCAATTGCTCGGGGATAATTCCCATCCTGATAAAGGCCTTCCAGAATAGGATGTTGGCCAAACTACCATTGTCAATCAAGACCCTCTGGGTCGTGAAGCTGGTGACCTGCATTGTGACTACCAAGGCGTCATCATAAGGGTGGAGGATTCCCTCTTCGTCTATCTCACTAATGTTATGACGGCTCCTCCCGTGTATCACCTAGCCTTGGTAGCAATCCTCTCCATTGTGAACACCTCCTCGTACCAAGCCATATGGGCGTGGGCCCTTCATGCCAACGAGGTGGGTTCTCCTCCCGCATATCCCCCTATGATAGTGCGGATCTTGCCCATTGGGCTATCTGTCCTAATCGGGGCTCCGACGCTATGGGCTCCTTGGGCCCCCCTTTGGCCCTTCATCCTCTCGGGCTCTCACTTCGCTGGGGCCTTGAGCGCTCGTTTACTTGTTGAGCCAGCCGTTCACTCTCCTGGCGTCGTTGGTCCAAACACCCCCAGCTCTTCCATCCTTTACTTTAATGTATAGTAGTCTTCAGTCTGGGGCTGATTCGTCCGATGGTAGGTGCAATATTTTTGATTCTCCCGACGCTGTTGAGGATCCTCACGCGAGCTCAAGGAGTGTTCACTTTCCACAGTAATACTCGTATGTGCATGTGTTCTGCTGTGTGCCTGAGTCGATGCCTCGTTCCTTTCCTTGACTTCCTGTGCAACCTTCTTGTTCCTTTCACTGTTCACTCCGCTATTTAGCCCCACAGCTTTCGTATCTACGTCTTCTAACTCAATTTTTCGAGGGGTTGCCAGAGCCAGAAGGGTGATAAAACCATCGACTCGGTCCATGAACTCTCAGGGTCATGGGGATCTTCGGTGCTATCTTGGTCATGAATGGATTTCATGGCCAAATTCCCCTCAGCAAAGCCACTAAGGTGATCTTTTCCTCTTGATCTTTTGTAATCATACGCTCTCGATTAAACCGAGAGAGGTAGGCCTTGAGGCTCTCGTCATTGCGCCCCCTCTTTCGGCTTGCCATAAACTGCATTAGAAAGAGACAGGATAACTCGCCGACTATCAACGGAGCTTGGTGGTAGGGTTTCGAACCAGGCCCTCGCTTTCCCTTTTAGTGTTAGTGGGAAGGCTCGACACAAGATCTCTCCCGAGAATTCGTGAAGGGCCATGTGGGTTTTGAATGTCTCCAAGTGTTCTAGGGAGTCTTTGGATCCGTCATACGCTTCCATCTAGAGGACTTTGAACTTGGGTGGGAGAGGATGGACAAGACCTCTTCGCTGTACGGTAAGTCTGTGCTGGTGAGCAGCTGGTCTATGGAGGATGATGCACCCATTCGCTTGGCCAGTTCTAAGTACTTGTTCTTGAGCTCTCAGAGCTTGAGGTACATCTTGCGTCTCTCTTCCTTGGCCGTGGTGATCTCTAGGATGTGTTGTGACTCAGCGTGCTCGTTGTGGCGAGGTTTTGTTCCTCCTAATAGTTCTTTATTAGCTCTTCATAACATGGTGTTTTCCTGTCGGAGACCTCCTACCTCTGCCACCAACTTCTTTATCGTGTCTCTCATTTTCGTGAGTTTTGCCTCCATGGGTCCAAACTGGTCTTCTTCCCTCTGCATGGTCTAGGAACGCGTCTTTGCTGGCATACCAAGGACATGCTTCTATAGGATATATCCCACAAACAGCGCCACTGTTAATGTCATGTTTCACAGCTTGAGCAACTTTCAATTCCCTCTCGTTCGAAGCCTACAAGAATGCGAGAAGTGAGGGTTTGGGATGGTGTGAAACACCTATGATGCGTAAGTCAATACCCATTGTTGGGAATTTAGAAGAAGAAATCAATGGGGGGTATATATATACCTGGTGGTGGTGGTCCCTCACCAAGTCGATCATGGCTCTGTCACACTGTACCCAAGTCATGCCGCCTATCGGCTTTCTACCATGTGATAGGCCTGCCATGCATGATCGTGGCCCCTCCGATGGACCTGCCCCCAGGTCATCGCGTGTTCACCCCCGTCCTTCTTTAAATGCAGGGTGGTCTGGATCGAGCGTGCCCACTCCCCATGCTTGCCTAGCCGTCAACCTGGGGCAATGGCCATTCCTGTCCCTACGTACATGGTTTGTTGGCCACTAGAGGTGTCAGGCATTCTGACTGAGTGGTTCGCATTTCGTGTGACACATCTCCGCCCTTTTCTGGGCGTCTTGGGCTAGTCTCATCCTACGGACCCGGCTTGTCTTATCCTTTCATACAAATTCCCTAGTGATGGGCTATCCCGAAACCCATCTGTGCTTGGTGGGCTTGGTCTGTGTGGTACGGCCCAACACATGGAACGACCTCCCTCACAGCTCCCTTGAAGCATCTACTTTCGCGAGAGGGAGAAGTTTAAAAAAATGTAAACTTCACCTTTTCGGAGGAGGAAGAAAAGTTTTAGCCTTCGGGTTTTAGAAAAAGAGGAAAATATTACTTTGCTATGAATATTTGTATTAGGAATAATGCTATTAATATCACTTTTATAATCATCATTTTATCATCTCATAATGTGATATTAATTGATTGGACTCATTGTAGATTATTTATTATATTTTACT
>QEOT01008203.1:200519-228526 GCA_003123785.1 Pterocarya stenoptera | reverse complement strand
TTTGATTTCAAGAAGCTCCAAAAGCAAATAGGACAGAGTTTATTTTTTCAGTTTATAGAGCTTTGTTTGCCTTAAAGAAATCATATTCATAGAGTCCCCAATAGGTGATGAAGGCCATTTTCTCTTCGTCGTCCAGGCTCATTCAGATCTCGTTGTATTCTGAGTATGTATCCATGAAGCTAAGCAGTCGGTGGCCTGCGGTTGAGTTGACTATCAAATAGATGTGAGGCAAGTGGAAGCTATCCTTTGGGTAAGCCTTGTTCAGATTGGTGAAATTGACACACATCTTCGACATCCCGCTTGTCTTATTGACTAGTATCACGTTGGATAGTCACTCGAGATAGTGGGTTTCCTTGATGAAACCTGCCACAAGGAGATGGTCCACTTCTTCTACTATGGCTGCATACTTTTCTGCAAAACTCTAACGTTTTTGTTTGACTTTCCTGGCCCCGGGGTCCATGCAAAGGCAGTGTTCAATGAGTCGCTTCACGGCCTGCCTTAATTTGGGAGCCATTTTGGTCCCAACCAGTACAGTGCGCTTGGGTCTCTAGTGGTCCACAGAAACTAGCTCCAAGGGTTCCTGCTTGACGCAGTGCTTGCTAGTCTTCATCCCCGTTTTCCAAGGTCGATGGTGGGGGCGGCTTAGCGGTCACTCGTGCTTCTTCAACCATCCTGACCTCTTTCATCTCATGCCTTAACACTCAAGCGTAACATTCTCGAGCCAGCACCTGCTCACCTCGGATTTCACTCACCCCAAGTTTGTAGGGAACTTCATCTTAAGGTGATATGTGGACGTCACTGCCTTAGATTGTTTACGGTCATATGACCCAATATTGTATTGTATGAGGATGGGGCCTTCACCACCAAGAAGTCAACCAACGTGGCTGAAGTTCTGAGGGTTTTCTCAACCAGGACGGAGAAGGTAATGGCCCCCATTGGTTGGAAAACGTCCTTTGTGAAACTCTTAAGCAGCGTAGGGGCCGAGTGCAATTGCTCGGGGATAATTCCCATCCTGATAAAGGCCTTCCAGAATAGGATGTTGGCCAAACTACCATTGTCAATCAAGACCCTCTGGGTCGTGAAGCTGGTGACCTGCATTGTGACTACCAAGGCGTCATCATAAGGGTGGAGGATTCCCTCTTCGTCTATCTCACTAATGTTATGACGGCTCCTCCCGTGTATCACCTAGCCTTGGTAGCAATCCTCTCCATTGTGAACACCTCCTCGTACCAGGCCATATGGGCGTGGGCCCTTCATGCCAACGAGGTGGGTTCTCCTCCCGCATATCCCCCTATGATAGTGCGGATCTTGCCCATTGGGCTATCTGTCCTAATCGGGGCTCCGACGCTATGGGCTCCTTGGGCCCCCCTTTGGCCCTTCATCCTCTCGGGCTCTCACTTCGCTGGGGCCTTGAGCGCTCGTTTACTTGTTGAGCCAGCCGTTCACTCTCCTGGCGTCGTTGGTCCAAACACCCCCAGCTCTTCCATCCTTTACTTTAATGTATAGTAGTCTTCAGTCTGGGGCTGATTCGTCCGATGGTAGGTGCAATATTTTTGATTCTCCCGACGCTGTTGAGGATCCTCACGCGAGCTCAAGGAGTGTTCACTTTCCACAGTAATACTCGTATGTGCATGTGTTCTGCTGTGTGCCTGAGTCGATGCCTCGTTCCTTTCCTTGACTTCCTGTGCAACCTTCTTGTTCCTTTCACTGTTCACTCCGCTATTTAGCCCCACAGCTTTCGTATCTACGTCTTCTAACTCAATTTTTCGAGGGGTTGCCAGAGCCAGAAGGGTGATAAAACCATCGACTCGGTCCATGAACTCTCAGGGTCATGGGGATCTTCGGTGCTATCTTGGTCATGAATGGATTTCATGGCCAAATTCCCCTCAGCAAAGCCACTAAGGTGATCTTTTCCTCTTGATCTTTTGTAATCATACGCTCTCGATTAAACCGAGAGAGGTAGGCCTTGAGGCTCTCGTCATTGCGCCCCCTCTTTCGGCTTGCCATAAACTGCATTAGAAAGAGACAGGATAACTCGCCGACTATCAACGGAGCTTGGTGGTAGGGTTTCGAACCAGGCCCTCGCTTTCCCTTTTAGTGTTAGTGGGAAGGCTCGACACAAGATCTCTCCCGAGAATTCGTGAAGGGCCATGTGGGTTTTGAATGTCTCCAAGTGTTCTAGGGGGTCTTTGGATCCGTCATACGCTTCCATCTAGAGGACTTTGAACTTGGGTGGGAGAGGATGGACAAGACCTCTTCGCTGTACGGTAAGTCTGTGCTGGTGAGCAGCTGGTCTATGGAGGATGATGCACCCATTCGCTTGGCCAGTTCTAAGTACTTGTTCTTGAGCTCTCAGAGCTTGAGGTACATCTTGCGTCTCTCTTCCTTGGCCGTGGTGATCTCTAGGATGTGTTGTGACTCAGCGTGCTCGTTGTGGCGAGGTTTTGTTCCTCCTAATAGTTCTTTATTAGCTCTTCATAACATGGTGTTTTCCTGTCGGAGACCTCCTACCTCTGCCACCAACTTCTTTATCGTGTCTCTCATTTTCGTGAGTTTTGCCTCCATGGGTCCAAACTGGTCTTCTTCCCTCTGCATGGTCTAGGAACGCGTCTTTGCTGGCATACCAAGGACATGCTTCTATAGGATATATCCCACAAACAGCGCCACTGTTAATGTCATGTTTCACAGCTTGAGCAACTTTCAATTCCCTCTCGTTCGAAGCCTACAAGAATGCGAGAAGTGAGGGTTTGGGATGGTGTGAAACACCTATGATGCGTAAGTCAATACCCATTGTTGGGAATTTAGAAGAAGAAATCAATGGGGGGTATATATATACCTGGTGGTGGTGGTCCCTCACCAAGTCGATCATGGCTCTGTCACACTGTACCCAAGTCATGCCGCCTATCGGCTTTCTACCATGTGATAGGCCTGCCATGCATGATCGTGGCCCCTCCGATGGACCTGCCCCCAGGTCATCGCGTGTTCACCCCCGTCCTTCTTTAAATGCAGGGTGGTCTTGATCTAGCGTGCCCACTCCCCATGCTTGCCTAGCCGTCAACCTGGGGCAATGGCCATTCCTGTCCCTACGTACATGGTTTGTTGGCCACTAGAGGTGTCAGGCATTCTGACTGAGTGGTTCGCATTTCGTGTGACACATCTCCGCCCTTTTCTGGGCGTCTTGGGCTAGTCTCATCCTACGGACCCGGCTTGTCTTATCCTTTCATACAAATTCCCTAGTGATGGGCTATCCCGAAACCCATCTGTGCTTGGTGGGCTTGGTCTGTGTGGTACGGCCCAACACATGGAACGACCTCCCTCACAGCTCCCTTGAAGCATCTACTTTCGCGAGAGGGAGAAGTTTAAAAAAATGTAAACTTCACCTTTTCGGAGGAGGAAGAAAAGTTTTAGCCTTCGGGTTTTAGAAAAAGAGGAAAATATTACTTTGCTATGAATATTTGTATTAGGAATAATGCTATTAATATCACTTTTATAATCATCATTTTATCATCTCATAATGTGATATTAATTGATTGGACTCATTGTAGATTATTTATTATATTTTACTTATAAATTTATAATTTAATATCACATTAATAGATGTTGAGAAGATGATTGACAAATAAAATTTTCTTTTATTCGACATGGAGCCTAACTTATAGAATGTCCTACCTAGCGGGCATGCTAAGCCAAGATGGTCCACAACGTCAACATTTGGTTCTTGTATTCATTCGTGTATATAAGAGGCCGGAATGCATTATTCTTCATACATTAAAAAGATCACAACTTTTGTACTTTCATTGGTGCTCTCTAGTACACTATTGTAAAATATTTGTGATTTAATACGACACAAACACTGATATGCCAACCATCCTCACCTTTGGTTGTTCATATTATGTGTACCCTGGCCAACAGAACAAAAACGTTGGAGAATTGACAAAGAGAAGCCCAGAATGTATCAGCAACTCATTAAAGTCAAAACTACAACCATAAAGGAAAGAAAAATCGATCAATCATAATTACATAATAATGCCCTAAATACATATAGATCTCTTGAGAGTCATGGACCAAAAATCCATTGTTGCTAATCCTGGAATATTAGGTTCCCTCCAAGCTTAATAATGCACCAATTGTAAGACTAATAACAATATCATTTCATGACACATTTCTTATGGAGACTTGCTTAATTTGGATCCAGCTGTGTTCTGAGCCGGCCCCTCGTTCCTTTGCTTGACTTCCTGCTCAACCTTCTTGTTTCTTTCACGGTTCGCTCCGCTATTCAGCCCCGCAGCTTTCTTATCTACCTATTCTAACTTTATTTTTCGAGGGGTTGTTAGAGCCTGAAGGGTGTCTTTGGCATTGATAAAACCATTGGCTTGGTCCATGAACTCTTTCAGAGTCATGGGGATCTTGGGTGCTATCTTGGTCATGAATGGATTTCATGGCCAGATTCCCCTCAGCAAAGACACCAAGGTGATCTTTTCATCTTGGTCGTCTGTAATCATACGCTCCTAATTGAATCGAGAGAGGTACGCCTTGAGTCTCTCGTCATTGCGCCTCCTCTTTCGGCTTGCCATAAATTGCAGTAGAAAGAGACGGGCTAACTCGCCAACTATCAACGGAGCTTGGTGGTAGGGTTCCGAACTAGGCTCTCGTTGCCCCCTTTAGTGTTATTTGTTAGGCTCGGCACAAGATCTCTCCCTGGAATCCGTGAAGGGTCCATGTGGATTTTGAACGTCTCCAAGTGTTCCAGCGGGTCTTTGGACTCATCGTACGCTTCCATCTGGGGGACTTTGATATTGGGCGGGAGAAGGACGACCATGACCACCTCGCTGTACGGTAGGTCCGTGTTAGTGAGCAGCTGGTCTACGAAGGATGACACGCCCATTCGCTTGGCCATTTCTGCATACTTGTCCCCGAGCTCCCAGAGCTTGAGTTACATCCTACGTCTCACTTCCTTGGCCGGGGCGATCTTTGGGATGTGCCGTGACTCAGCGTGCTCGTTGTGGCAGGGTTCTGTTCCTCCTGATAGCTCTTTATAGCTCTTCATAACATGGCGTTTTCCTACCGGAGACCTCCTACCTCTACCACCAGCTTTTTTATCGTGTCTCCCGTTTTAGTGAGTCTTGCCTCCATGGGTCCAAATTGGTCTTCTTCCCTCTGCATGGTCTGGGAACGCGTTGTTGCCAACATACGAAGGATGTGCTTTTATAGGATATATCCCATAGACAGTGCCACTATTAATGTCATGTTTCGCAACTCGAGCAACTTCACAGCTCCATCTCGTTTAGAGCCTACAAGAATGTGAGAAGTGAGGGCTCAGGATGGTGAGAAACACCTATGATGCCTAAGTCAGTACCCGTTGTTGGGAATTTAGAAGAAGAAGTCAATGAACCCCAAATCTTTGGGGGGTATATATATACCTGGTGGTGGTGGTCCCTCACCAAGTCGATCATGGCTCTGCCACACAGTACCCAAGTCGTGCCGCCTATCGGCTTTCTACCATGTGATATGTGATAGGCCTGCCATGCATGATCGTGGCCCCTCCGACGGACCTGCCCCCAAGTCATCGCGTGTTCACCCCGTCTTTCTTTAAATGCAAGGTGGTCTTGATCTAGCGCGTCCATTCCCCATGCCTGCCCAGCCTTCAACCTAGGGCTCCTGTCCTTACATACACAGTTTGTTGGCCACTAGAGGTGTTAGGCCTTCTGATTGAGTGGTTCACATTTCGTGTGACACATCTCCACCCTTTTCTGCGCGTCCTGGCTAGTCTCACCCTACGGGCCCGGCTTGTCTTATCCTTTCATACAAATTCCCTACTGATGGGCTATCTTGAAACCCATCTGTGCCTCATGGGCTTGGTTTGTGTGGTGTGGCCCAACATGGGGAACAGCCTCCCTCATAGCTCCCTTGAAGCATCTACTTCTAGGAGAGGTAGAAGTTTAAAAATATGTAAACTTTACCTTTTCAAAAGAGGAAGAAAAGTTTCAGCCTTTGGGTTTAGAAAAAAAGGAAAAGATTACTTGGCTATGAATATTTGTATCAGGAATAATGCTATTATTATTACTTTTATTATCATCATTTTATCATTCCATAATTTGATATTAACTGATTGGACTCATTGTAGACTATTTATTATATTTTATTTATAAATTTATAATTTAATATCACATCAATAGATGTTAAGAAGACGATAAACAAATAAAATCTTCTTTTATTAGACATGGAGCCTAACTTATAGAATGTCCTGCCTAGGTAGCATGCTAAGCCAAGATGGTCCACAACGTCAACATTCGGTTCTTGTATTCATTCGTGTAAATAAAAGGCCGGAATGCACTATTCTATACATTAAAAAGATCACAACTTTTAGTGCTTTCATTGGTGCTCTCTAGTACACTATTGTAAAACATTCGTGATTTCATACGACACAAACACCAATATGCCAACCAATAGAGATCTATCTGTGGTTGTGCATATTATGTGTACCCTGGCCTACAGAACAAAATCGTTGGAGAATTGACAAAGAGAAGCCCAGAATGTATAAGCAACTCATTAAAGTGAAAACTACAACCATAAAGGAAAGAAAAATTGATGGATCATAATTACATAATAATGCCCTAAATACAGGTAGATCTCTTGAGAGTCATGGACCAAAAATCCATGGGTGCTGAGACTGGAATATTAGGTTCCCTCCAAGCTTAAAAATGCACCAATTGTAAGACTAATAACAATATCATTTCATGACACATTTCTTATGGAGACTTGCTTAATTTGGATGCTAGGCAATAAGACGAGTACCAATATAAACAAGTCATTCCATTGAACATTGAATCGTCCAGGTAGATCAGGTTCACATTCACAAGCCAACACAAAGAGAGAAATAAAAAGGGAATAAATAAAACTGCAAAGACACCGTCACAAGACAATCTTTAAGGATAGACCGCCAGAACATACTACTACTATATTCCCTGTAAAGGCAGATGAAAATGAGATTAAAGGAAGTAGGAGGACACCAGACAACCCTGTTCTCCTTTTTTTTTTTTTTTTTTGGTTGTAGAAAAAGATAGATTTCATTAGGGTTTGTGGTGAAGGCAAGACTGATCACTTAGCCATCATCACCTTGACAAACTCCTCGTAGTTTATCTGGCCATCACCATCAACATCAGCCTCCCTGATCATCTCATCCACTTCTTCGTCAGTGAGCTTCTCTCCAAGATTGGTCATCACATGGCGCAGCTCAGCAGCAGAGATGAACCCATTCTGATCCTTGTCAAAAACCCGGAATGCCTCTTTAAGCTCCTCCTCCGAGTCGGTGTCTTTCATCTTCCTGGCCATGAGGTTTAGGAACTCAGGGAAGTCAATGGTTCCATTGCCATCAGCATCAACCTCATTAATCATGTCCTGGAGCTCTGCTTCAGTTGGGTTCTGGCCCAGTGACCTCATCACAGTCCCGAGCTCCTTGGTAGTGATGCAACCTGCAAAACATTAAGACCATAAATTTCAAATATTCTTGTCAAGAATCGACCACCAAACTCAGAGAGGCTAACTTGTGAACCACACAGACCACTGTCTGAAATATGCCAACCATATTCATCCCATTATAGAAGTTTAAATACAATAGAAGTGAAGTTCAACAAGAAAACCAATCATCCAAAGTGACAAACAAGGTAATATTTATGGCGTTCCAGCATATTCATTTATCTCAGGGACCAAACAGGGCATACTTCGTTCAAAGTTCATCTCAATGATTCACAAAAAACATGCTTGATATCCAAACTTGTCGAATGAAATTGAAAGTGCAAGATCACACGTGCAATTGAATTATTCCTCTGAAAGCGACACCTAATCAACCAGGGAACATCTATTTTTGTACGCATGACATCACACCCGCGGGCGTGTTGTTGAAAATAAATATTAGGGAACGCAGTAGATGAAGAATCTGTAAAAATGGTAAACATGCAGCAAGAACAAGGCAGATCAGTCTCTTTTTATTTTATTTTAGAAGGTTTCTAATTTATCAATAAATCACAAAAACAACAAATTTTGATAACATGCGACCTCCCACAATGACAGATCTCACGTTCCATAGCCACATGATCTTCAAAAGATAGTGTGAAACGAAAAACAAACGCAGAAACTACATTATAGTTTCCAAAAATATATAAATATATAATTAATAGCAACTTTTTCCTCTTTTAAAGTGTCGGGTGATTAGAACCTTTTAAGAAATTTTGTCTTCCACACAATAAACACATCTGAGATTCAAATTCCTACATCGTTGATCACTTTTCATCCCACCCAATTTTTTTCCCTAGCAATCAAACGTTGAAAAATTATTAATTGAAATAGCTCACAGTTCAGACATGGTACAAGAAAGAGAAACACAGAGAAACGAAGAGGCAGAAATCCTTACACACAAAGAAAAATTAAAAGTTCAGAACCATGGAACAGCATAAAATTCAGGTTGAAGAAAAATAGAAAAAGAACATAGATCTGACACAAAATCGCAGATAAAACGAGATCGACATAAATCCTTAGAACCAACGAACCAGACCGTAAGAACTAGACCCGACACAAACATAAAGGAAATAGCCTTCAGACGCATCAATACAGGAGAGAGAGAGAGAGAGAGAGAGAGAGAGACGGACCGTCTCCATCCTTGTCGAACAAGCTGAAGGCCTCCTTAAACTCGGAGATCTGGTCGTCGGTGAGTTGGTCCGCCATTCTTCTTCTTCCTCTTCGAAAATTCGCTGCTTTCTTTTGTCTTTTTGCAAGGAGATATTCTAATAGAACAAAGAGAGAGAAGGTGCAACTCAAAAGATGGAGAGAGAGAGAGAGAGAGAGTTCACTTTTTTAAAAGACAAAAGCTGCCGTTTTATATAACGGACGGAGAGACAGTTCACCATTTTCATCACCAAAGTAATGATAGGGGTGGTTCGAAAGACCTACGAGATCCTGCCACGTAGAAGAATGAAGGAAGATGAGAGACCCAAAAGCGTAGGATCCGTGGATGGCTGTGCACCGTTGGGTGCAGAATGAGATTCTCTCGCCCAAAATTATAATAAATAAAGAAAAAGGAAAATATCGTACGCGCTGTGACACATAATAATTAAAATAATTAGGGCTTTGTGGAAAAAGAGGAGAGCAGGAAATCGCGCTGCTCCTTTAATTTTTTATTTATTTGTATATCTTTTTCGGTATTTATTAATAATAATAATAATAATAATAATATTAAGGAAATGGAAACGAATACGCGGATGGTTACGCGGTTTGGACGCGGAGAGAGTGGTGAGCGATCTCATTATGTGTCGCGTTGACTGCCACCTCAAAGAGAAAGGTGAAGAGAGGGTCCCCACTGTTTGTAGCCAATCACCCAGCCGGCCTTATAGAATCTCTTACTATTATTATCTTGGACCTGACGTGTCAGTCCAGGCCGGTGGAAGGGAGAGCGAGACTCATCAGTTTCACTTATCACAACTTCCCTGCCCTTGAATTTTTTTCTATAAAAATTTGATTCATTATTTTCATACTCTATATATTATATATTTTTTTAAAATTTTTTTTAATGTTATTAAATTTGTGATATATAAATGATGAGTAGAAGAATACAATAAATTAAAAAAAAATAAAATGAAAAAAATTTAAATAATAAAAAAATAAAAAATGTGATGTGTGGCGATAATGAGTAGCAAATCTTTTATATAAATACATTTTACAATTTAAAAGAAAAATTCTATTTATTATCTTTACACATCACACATCATAATTTTTTTATTTATTTTTTAATCTTACAAAATGTGTGGTATATGGATAATGAGTATAAGAATGGATTAAGTTTAAAAACAAAAAAATAAAAATAAAAAGATTTAAAAAAAAAAATTTGTGGTGTGTGGAGATGATGAGTAGCAAAACTCTTATATAAATACTTTTTATAATTTAAAAGAAAAATTCTATTAATCATATCCTCACACCACACACAATACTTTTTTAATTTTTTTCTATCATAAAATGTGTGATATATGGATGGTGAGTAGGAATATTCAATAAGTTTAAAACGAATAAGATAAATAAAAAATAAAAAAAATAAAAGAAAATATATTGTATATGGATGATGAGTAACAAAACTCAATTTAAAAAATAAATAAATATTAAAGTTGATTTCATTTAGATTCTTACAATACTTTTTATAAAATTTATTATTATTATTTTTATATTAAGATTTAAAAAAATTGTATTATTTTTTATATTTTATTTTAGAATTTAAAAAAATTTTAATAAGTAGATGAAAAAATTGAAAATTGAAAATTTTAAAAATATTTTTATTTAAATAATATTTAGAAAAAATATATAAAAATACTTTATTTAATCCTAAAGGTCAAGAGTGAGAGGGACCCTTGAAAAAACAAAACGGAAAATAATATTTGATATAAAATAAAACCATTTCGAGATCCTAATTGTACGATATTGGTATGATGTCCTTCCTTCGAATTTTGGATAGTGATTGGATAAGACATTGGAAGGAATCTTATTCCATCATCAGATGGTGCGTCAGAAATTGACATGTAATAAGGCGCACGACCCAATATAAATTGAAGGGATATATTATGAATGAGTCATTACTAAATTGAAATCCAAGGCACAAAGCTCTAAATAAAAAGTTGAAATAAGTTGAAATTGTACGCTAAGATTATTTGGATTAGATGATATAAGATCTAGTCTTCAAATAACATAATCATATTCGAAATCTCAGATCCTAAATAAATAAATTAAAAAAAAAAACCCGAAATTGTCAACACAAGAAAGTCCAAAAGTAATAGTCGACAAGGTAACAAACTATCGATCTTAGCATCCATGTTGGAGATGGAAGCAACATTGTATTGTTGTTGCGTCCCTCCTTGTGTCCTAGTCTGTGGAGCAGTTCTCATTCCAACAAACACTACTTGAGGGTCAACTTTTAATGTGGCTATATTAAGCCCATACGGTACTTTACATTAAGAAGTGAAATATTTTTGCTGTTGGGATACTTTCTGTCAATGTTTTGAATTTCATACCGTACTAGTTGGTACGGTCGAAACATTTCATTTTTATGGTGTAACAGGTGCAAAGAAGGGTATAGTTTCGTACCGGTTAGAATTTCGACCTGTACCGGCCAATATTTCGGCCTTTACTTCTTTTTTTTTTTTCATTTCTTCAAACTACAAACTTATTTTTTGACCCCTCCAATTCAGACCAGATTATCTATAATTTATATATATTTATATATAATTTATTCATATACAGATTATTATTTTGGAATAAAATTTATATATATAATTTATTCAGATATAGACTATTCCGAAACGGTACCGATATTGAAATATTTCGTTTCAATGCCTTAACCGAAATGGTTACCGGTATGGTATTCAAAACATTGCTTTCTATCAGCCCAAAACCACCGAAAAGTCTCTTGTGTTGCACTTGTAACTACACATGGGTGATTCTAGTGGCAGATGCCTCCTATGACAAAGTTAGAAGTATTACATGTGTAAGACTTTCTAGGGTGTTTAGTGCCTTTATAGGAGAGGAATTGTATTTTGCACAAGAATATATCTCACATCTAGCTTGTTTGGTGATGCATTTAATGCAAGTTATTTTATAGAATGCATTTAATGTTGGACGTGCACTAGATTTCGAAAGAGTCATTGTTCGATTAATCATAGCACGTCGCAAGTCATAACTCTTTGATTACACTTTCTTCATTGAGTCTAATCACTTGTCCTATCAATCTCCATTTTTTGCAAACCATCCTTTCCTTGGTGGCACCTTCGTTCTAGGGCCTTATTGGCAAGAAAACAGACCACCAATGCGGTTGAGTGGAAAGAAAGATGAGGAACACTCTATTAGTTGGTGAGACAAAATTGCTGCAAAGTGTAGCTAGTCTAACATGTGGGCCAACATGTACCTTGTAGACGTCTTGACAGACATGTCCCAGAGGGAGGTAGAGATAAGTGTCTCGTCCTATGGTAGGCAAGCTAGAAAAGTCGTCCGCCATGCAAGCTAGAACGAGGAGTTGAAGAGGCTAGTGGCTCTAATGAGACAAGAGCTACTCGCCCAAGGCAATAAAAGGTCTAGGACAAACCAACCCAGACATGGAAAACTTTTGGAACTACACGAAAAAAGCTTAGGAGAGTGGCAATGTCGTACTTAGAAACCTATACTCCAGTTGAAAGGTCACATCTGAAATGGGTCTGCTAGATGTATTACGACCAAGAAAGTCATATCATTTGAATCTAGAGGTATGATCCAACACCACGTGGAAAACTCTCATTCAAAGACGGACTGAGGAGTTGGCAAGTCGTATTGAAGTGTGGACCATGTCCTGGTCGTTTGTCTTTGTCATCCCGCAGTACAACAGTCGAGGCCAAATACTCATATTCAAGCATACCTAGAGTCAGAGATGTGTCGGAAGGACGTTTGACAGTCCTACCCTATGTAAGAGATTTGGACACCGAACAAAATCTCACTTTTAAGATCTCGTGTAGCCAAAATCTGCAAAGGGAGCAAGAAGGGGAGCAATGCAATTGAGTAGCGAGCCCGAAGTTGTGGGGTAGGTTAGCTTCTAAGATAGAATTGGAAATGTTGGGGGGGTGAATGTTGTATGTAAGAGGCATTTATATTTTGTAATGACCTGCAATAAATTTGATTGATGAATTTCTTTAGAACTTAGAAAAGTCATGAAATCCCGAAAGGATTCCAAGAATCGAGCGATCGATTAGGTTTTAGTCCATTAGCTGATCCTGACCCGCTATGGTGACAGCTTTGCCTTTGTTATTTAATTAAGGTATTTAGGAGTATAATTATGAAACGAATTGCACTATTGTCTCGCATGAATATTTAAGATTTTATGGTGCAATAAAACATTTCAAGTTTTTTGGGTGAATAGTAACCCTTCAGGAGAGCACCAGGAGACATTTGGTTCAAACAGCTATTAAATCGTCATATAGTATATCCAAATACACTTAGGATTACTAGAAAGACTTTTAATTGGATACATGGCACAATCCTAACCATCCACTTGGAAACCCTACGACACTTGTCAAGAGGAGGACAAAGTGTGTAAGAGATGAAATGTGAATCAAGCTTGTCATCATGCTCTCTTCCACCATTCACCATTCCATCCAACCAAACACTTTTTGGCCAACGAAAATAGAGTTTCAACCCTAATAAAACCCCAAACCATTGGAAGCAAACCCAAACCTAAAACACCATTGTGGAAAGCCAAAACCCTAAATGGTTCCCAAACCCTAAACATACTTGGTTTGTAACTAAGCATTTACTCACTTGGTTTAGTCACTTCCACAAGTATCCAACTACTCAAGTACACACGCTTACACACTCATCCAATCTCTTACATCTTGGTAATTGGATTTGACCAAGAAAAGTTATAATTGGACCAAACCCTAACCTAAACTCTAACTATATCCCAAATGAAACCCCATACGATTAGCCCCTTTTTTGTCCCACTAAAACCACCTTTTTCCCGAAGCTTCTTCAGCAAGTTTCTCCACTCTTACAAGGCTATACCATGGCTATCATTCCATCTCATTTGCTTCCCAAAATAGTGCCATTTATGGCTACTCAAACAAGCAACACTCACCTTTCACCCACTCGACCAACAACATCAGAAAAATAGCTGCACTTCAACCCCTTTTTCTCTCCTCTTTTCACAAGTTAAATTCACATCAAATGGTCATTCACTCACCCAAAAATTCATCCCTTTCAACCATACCCACGCCCCTTTCATTTGCCTCCACACGTAGCCACTTTTTCATTTGTTTTCCAGGAAAGAAACTGAGAGAGAGCTAGAGAGAATTTCTGGCAGCTTCATGTTCTTGTGTTCCAAGCTTTTGTGAGTTATTTCCTATGGCTCTAATCTCTTCCTTTTTATTAATTATTGATCTTAGTTTAATTGGGTATGTGTTGATAAATTTTTCTTGGAGATTTGATTGATGAAAATGGGAATTGATAGTGGAAAAATTCGGTTTTGATGATTGGGATGAACTTTGGAAGTTTTGTGAATTTCTTATGAGTAGTTGTGTGGATATTGATTTGATGAAGTGTGTAAATGATTATATGAAATGTGTATGGTATGATTCAAGCATGTTAGTATTTTATAAAATGATTTTTGCATGATCTTTAAGCGGTAGAAACCAATTGGTGCAAAGTGAGTTTTGTTGGCTTATATTGTGATTTTAGATTTAGGATTTTGATTCTATGGCTATACTTTTATGATTCTTGTTTTTAAAGCTTAGATCTATGGATTAAGATGGAGTTTTTGAAATTTTATAAGTTGGGTCTTTGTTTGATTTTTGAAGAACATGCAAGAGTTTAAGTTTAAGCATAAACTAGAGGTTCTTCAGTTCAATGTTATTTTTAATGAAATATTTGCTATGACATGCTAGATTTCATACTTAGATCTAGTTAAAACTTGAATGTGAGGTATATGTTTGTATTATTTCAAGAGTTATTGTATGAAAATCAAAGATCTAATCACTTTGTTTCAAGTCCAAAAGCATGCATGTTTGGTTTCTATGTTTCCATGCAAACATATTGTTCTATGTTGTATTTTGTGATTTTTGATTGACTAGTCAAGTATTTTATCACTTAGGTTTGAATGATGAACATGTTAGAAGTGTTATTTATGGACTTTTGAAGTCATTGGAGTTGATATGAAAGTGTTAAACCAAGAACATCAAGAGTTAGTTTTATTTGACCTAATCTTGATGTTTTGGCATTTTCTTTGATGTAGTGAGTCTAAGTTTTTATGGAAAGTGTGATTTAGTGCTTTGACATAATTTTAGAACTAAGGATTTGATTTTTTTGGAGTGCTAAATTCGGTTTAAGCGTGTTAGTGTTAAATGGCTAAGTAGCAAAAAAAAAACTTGATTTTCAAGCTAGGAGTAAATCGGCCAAGAGAGAGATGTCACAGTTGGGTTTAAATTTAAAAAAATATGAGTTCATATTTATATTTAGGATGAAATTTACATGAAGAATGTAAATTTTGGTATGTTTTGGAGTTCGTTTGCAAATTTCGTGTTTAAGGGCAAATTTACAATGTTTTAGAAGTTAAGGGGTGTAACTTTGCAAATTTGGTCATGAAATATTTCTAAGTCATATCATGAATACATGTCATGAAGCATACAAGTCATTCATGAAACATTTGTTGAGTCAAGCATGCATAAGATACTCGTGGCAGAAGCACTCTGCTTGTCAGAATATCTCTAATAAAAACATGAATAAGGTGCTCATGGTGGAGGCATTATGCTTTTTCTATAACTCTAATAAATACTCATGGCGTAGGCAATTTGGCTTTGTCTGAATATCTCTGATGGAATACTTTGAGCGGAGGCAACTTGCTTTGTTTGAATGTTCCCCGACGAAACAAAAAGGGCGTAGGCATTTTGCTGTGTCCGAGTAAATCTATGAATTTGTTACAAGGTCTCATTTCATGTTCAAGTCAAGTCATGTTATGTTCAACTCAAGTCATGTTATTTCCATGTCAAGTTATGTTACTTTCAAGTCATGTTACGCATGTGCAAGTCCATGTCACGAAGCAAACATGTCATATTACTATTATGCATGCTTATTCATATTGAAGGTAGTTAAGGAGCTTTACTTGTTGAGATTTTGTAAATCTCACTTGATAATCCCAACTAACATTTCTCCCCAGAATAGTAGACGATGTATCAAGGCACGGGGATTCAGGATACGATTTGTTTCACGAGGTTGAATAGGCAACAAAAGACGCAAAAGGAGCTTATGGAGTTGGGGCTCCAACTTTTGGGTTCCATTTTGGCGCTTATAGCCGAGCTGCGTGAGCGGCGTGGTGTTTAGGTTAGTAGTCTATATATTATGTTTGCACTTATGGCGATTTGTCTCTAATACTACGTCGTTTTGATCACAGACTTATTGGGTTGATGTTGCATCTTTTGACATGTGAATATTTATGGAAATATGTTATATTTTGGGATTTAGCATTATGATAAATTAAGTATTGTTAAAAAATAAATTACTTGTTGTGAGTACTGCATACTAGTGTCACTGCATCCATGATTTTCATGAACGGGGGTATGTAACCTTGTGTTGCATGTCCTGACGCTTCTAGTTTCATCAAATTCCAAGCATCGAGCATTTTCTATTACCTTGGTGTGTATCTATATCTCTGTGTTGGTATGTGTACGATGCATCAACTTTCATGGGGCAGGACGGAGTTCCCCGTTCCCATTTTGCGGACCTAAGTGTCTGTGCCCTCGAGGGTGATTCCTCACCAAGTCACAAATGCATGTGTGCCCTCACTTTCTGAACCTAAGACTTTGGTGTAGAGTTAGAACCAGAAGTTATGCCCAATGAGGAAGAGTTGACCTTGAAGATGGAGGTCTGTCTCTATCGTAGGAGCCATGTATTATTTTGAGTTGTACGTGGTCTTTTGGAGCAGGGTGACCACTGTACTCAGTTTGCGGCCTCATAGGCGATGAACATACCATTTTGGATTGTATATAACTCTAAGTTAATGACAGTAATAGTTTCCTCTGAAATATGTTTTAGACTTTGGTACTACAAGGTCTATTTACCGACTAAACCTTTATCTTTTCCTCTACGAGCTTATACCTATACCCCACAAGTGCACTTCCATCCGAATGAGGCACACTTGACCTGATCTAATCATGCGTGTTGACTGTCTGGCCAGTACCCTGTTGAATTTTTGGCAGGCTGTTACAAAATATACACCTTTAATCATCATAACCAGGCTTTAAAAAAGTTCATAACATCATAGCAACACATGTCATTGCCATAAATCAAGATTAACACAAGCTTATAACTAGAATCCTCAAGATTGTACCGAAATCATGCTTTCAAGAATATAACTCATAAAACTTAACTCAAATCTTGGTTTCATGATTTAAATCATAGCTTAACATGATGATCTAACTTCTAATAGCAAGAGTGTGAAAGATATACTTACCAAACCGAATCTTTGATGCTCACACAAACCAACTCTCCAAAGGTGCTTAGGCTAAGCTCTCAAGTTCACACTTCTATTAAGAATCTAAGGACACTTCGATCACAAGAAATTTGTGTTACTCTTGTGTGTGATAGCATGAGATGAATAGAGGAAGGTAGGGTGAGGTTATAGAGCTCAGTTTGTAGAAGTGAAATGAAGATAAACTTGAAGAGATTCTCAGTAGTGCTAAATGACACTTTTAGATTGTCAAGTGTGTGTGCAGCCTTGTGTAATGAACATTATTGACCATAGGTCACTAGCTCACCTAACGAGAGGGGTGCAGAGGCAACTAAGGTCACATGTGAATATCAGATGGGTTTTAGTTTTCGCAAGGAAAACCAGATGCAACCTGCTGGTTTCTGCCCCAAGTTAGTCCACTTCTCTTTCTCGGTTTAACTCCATTTAGTGTATTCTCAAGAAGGTTTTTGTAACACCCCGACCCGAAATGTTTAGAGATGAATGATGAAAGATTTTACTGGGACTAAATTAGTTTTAATGTGCAACATTACGTGAGCCCATTAATTTTCTTTTATTATGGTTGACTTGAAATTTTAGTTAGGCCCATAGGCCCAAAAAATATATATATATATTTGGCCTGATTAAGGTTCAGTGGGTGATTTTTTGATGGTAGATCATGTGCCAAGATTAGGAGATGTGACAGAGGTTTGGCTGAAGGAGGTCGACTAGGCGGATGCAACGACACATAACTCATTGCTTTGATGCTCCGTTTTATCAATAGTATTTTGGCTTCCTCTGCTGAGTTGCGCAAGCTACTTGATGTACTAGCCTAGTAGTCATATTAGTCTTTGCATGTACTAAAGAGGTCCTGTCTCAGTACTCATGATATTATAGATCTTTTGGACATACACTGTAACTTTTGAACGTTTGTTATCTTAAGATTATGAAATATGTTTGGATGTTTAGGATATGTCTTATCTAGTACATAATATTGCGCAAAGAAAAATATTATCCACTGTGAATATTGGATATTGTTAAATGCATGCTAGGTGCATTGCATCTTTATCTATCATGAATTAGGGCAGGTAACCTTGTGTTGCATTTCCCAATTCTTTAGAGTCCGCCAAATCCCAAGTGGAATCTGGGTGCTTCACATATTGATTGTATGCATGTATATTGATGTAGATGAAGGGTTTGTTAGTTCTACCTTAACATAATGCTTTTTGGGTTGGAATTTCATGAAGACTGAGATTCAAGAACCAAACAAATTTAAGTGTTTTAGGTGTGTTAGGCATGACCAATGGTTGTATGATGAATCTGTGTTGGGCTTAAGTGGCAAATGATTAGAATGTGTACCTTGGTGTTTATTGATTATTGTGTGAAGATAGTATGGGAGAATAATGGATTTAGTTCCTATTCTAATCTAATTAAGAGTTAATGTTGACAGTTCTGTGTGTAGTACATGACGATAAAGTTGATGACAGCTTAGGCTTGACAAGAAAAGAATGAAGTTTATGGAAAGGGTTAATGATGGGTTCAAGTTACAAGTAGTAGTAACAAGTATAGGAGTTATTGTGTATATTGTAAAAGTCTAAGAATCTTTTAGCAGAAAGTCTTCAAGGATCTTAGAAAGGTTATTTATAGTATTTTAATATAAGGTTTTCAATATTGAGTTCTAACACTAAAGTAATGATTACACAGAAAAGTGAACTAGTAACGCACACCAGCAACTGTCTGTAAGTTAGCTTCTAACTTACTTGTAGCGTATTATAGTATGTTAGATGATAAGATTCATGCAACTAAGTCCATGTTATAATTATATGTTTAATTTATCTGAGATATCTATGTCATGCCATGTCATTATACATATCGATCATGAATATCTGTCACATGTCATGATCATCATGTCATGAAGCATGCAAGTCCATCATAAAGTATTTTTCTAAGTCAAGCATGAACTGTTAAATTGTATAAAAACTCTAAATGCTATGATGAAGAATTATCCTAATAGAACTCCCCGATCCACTCTAGAGTGAATAAAATAGAGTGGAGTCCCCTAGATTGACAAAGAACCGTCAATTAGACTTCGAATGGCTCCAAAAGGATTTTGAAGTGAAGTAAAAGGCTCCCAACACCAGTGGTGTAGAAACATGCTACAAGTAAAAGCTATGAGATTACCTTCGAGTAAGGCCTTCATGATGTACTCACAGCTAGTTCAAGGACCTATGGTATGATGCAGTACCGGCAAGACTCCTCGGCTTATGGGGAACTATGGAGCATCCATTTCATGTAAGAACAAGAATAAGAATGAATCAAATCAGTTTATAAAAGCAAGCATGCCATGTTCATGAAAAGTTATGAAATTATCAAGTTATGTTTTTGCATAAACAAGTCTATGTTTGTCATGCATACATGCCATGCTTATTATCGTGCATGCTTGATATATTTTTGGTAGCTTAGTTGCATAACTTATTAAGATTTGTATAAATCTCACCGTGTTAGTTGCAACTACCATTCCCACCCCGGAATGGTAGAGTCTATAGAGTCTATAGAGGTTATTAGTTAATTATGGCCTAATGTTTTAAGTTTGTATTGTGGAGGCAAATGTAAGCCATGATGTATTTAGGATTTTACTACTCTAAAGTGATATTTTATCACTTAGTTTATCTTCTTGATGGAAAATGAACAAGTATGTATGCATATGAAGCTTTTATTGGGATTTTAGTATATTCTGGTACAAAATATAATTGAAAGAAATTTTCCATTGTGATTATTGCATATTGCTAGATGAATGCTAGGTGCCATGCATACCATCTATCATATACGGGGGTATGTAACCTTGTGTTGTATATCTCGACACTTCAATCTCCATCAAATCCCAAGCGAAGGTTGGGGGCATCACACTTTTGAAGATGCTATCAATGCTACCTCTCACTATGAAGATAACCCACTGAATGATGGATAAATGGATGTGATTTGTAGAAAAGTGAGGGAAGGGTTTAGGTGAGTGCATTGGCCAAGACATAAGGCTCAATGCTTGTTTCACTTCTTCCAATTTCTCCATGACATGTGTAGGGTGATTGATTAGGGGATCAAATAGGGGGGTTGGATTCTTTTCCATTCTTGAATTACAGATCAAATGAATGGTGAAGGGGCCGAAGTTTGCAGAGAACAAATTTGAAAGAAGACTTGATGTTTTCGGCTACATACATCTCCCCTCCTTGGGTGCTTTTACCCAACAATGGCATGGCTTATGGCTCTCAACTCATATACTACTCTTAATCCCTATGTTTAGGTATGTATAATGATGTTCTAAATCAATGAAAGAGGGGCTGAATTATAAAAAATCAGGTTGTTTAGACTAAGCGATATGGCTGCTGATTGAGCTGCATTATTGCATATTTTATACATTTAAAACCAATATATTTTTAATTGTTTTATTATTTTATCATTGGTTTTAGATTAAAAAATTATTAAAAGGGCATAAATCCAAGTTTTGATTTAAATTGATTAAAAGCATAATTTATGCTTGATTTTATAACTTGTGATTTAATTGGGCAATATTTATTCACTTGCACAACACAATTTTAATATTTTATTTTCCATCTTTTGTCTAATTTTATTTTTATTTTTAATTATTTATTTATTTTATTTTCTTTGTCTAGTTTTATTTTTGTTGCTTTAATTAATTATTATTTATTTTTGTTGTTTAAGTTTTATTTTTATTTTTATTTTTATTGCTTTTACAGGTCCTCTAAACGACATGTCGTTTTGGTCATCTTCAACCTCCACGTCAAGCACCAGCGTGTTGCCCATGCACTGCTGCAGTTCACATGCAACCACCGCTCCCTTCCTCCATAGCAGTGCACACGTCGTCTCCATCATGTTAGCATCGCCAACTACCCAACGACTGCCACCACTGCTTAGCCATTCTCTACGCTACCGCACGTCCATTAGCTCCTCTGCACGTCCAACGTACCCAACGACCATCACCATGTGCAGCACCACCTTGCGCAATTGCACTTCCTCCACCCAGCCACCTCACATGCAACCACCGTAAGCACCCACGACAGTAACCTCCACTTGCTGCCTCCTCAGCCACCTACACATGCGGCAGCACCATCCTCTGTTTTAAGAAGTGAAAACAGAGTAAAACTTCTTCGTAGCCCACTGCCTCCACGTCTAGGAAAAGCCACCTCCATTTCTGCAACCTGGACAGACCCGCTACACTCCCTCTAGCCGCCAGCGTTGATTCCAATCAACCACACGTCGAAACCGCCGTAGCTCAGCTGCTCTCTCTACCTCTCGGCTCCATCTCTCTCTCTTTCAGTATACGCTGCACATGAAGGAAAGAAGAAGACCACTACAGCTCGCAACCTCCATCTCAGCCATGCACGGCCTAGAAGCACCGCCAGTTTTATGTACAGAGATTCTCTGGGGACCTCCTTTAAACACACTGCATTCTCCTAGGACCTTTGGAGCCCAAGACATTCAACACATATGAAATATGAGAAATGGGATGCTTCAAGGATGGAATGCAAGATGAAGAAGACAGCAGGCTGGGACCCATAATGGAAACAAGAAGAGACACGGACGTGCTGTTGGAAGAAGCATAAACAAAGTTGCTTTCAGTTGTTTTGCTCCCAAGCAGAAAAGAAACAGTGCCTTGGGTTTTGCACGCACGCGGACGCGTAACTCTTCACGAGGGACGTGGCAGCACAGTATTATTTGAAGCCTATATAAAGGCTTGTAAATGGACGGAGAAACTTGTCAAGAGTCAGAGTTAGAGGAGAGAAGAGTTAGTTTTTAGTCAGTTTTTATTTTTTTGTTCAGATGTTAATTTTGTGTAATTCATTCATCAGTTTCAAGAATCAGTTTTAGTCGGTTTTAATTTATAGCTCAGTAAACTTCATTTTTGTAAGTCTAAAATTTCAGTCTTGAGTTTATTTAATGAGTAAATTTTCAATCCTCTTTGAGAAATATTAAGAGTTCATTTTAATTGGAAGTTTTGATTTTTGGGTTGGAGAACATAGTCTCCATTTCCAAACATCAAATTTATTCCTTACATTGCAAACTCAAATTTTTGGGTTGGAGAATGCAGTCTCCATTTCCAAATATCAAGTTTATTTCT
Source organism: Pterocarya stenoptera (assembly GCA_003123785.1). Lineage (NCBI taxonomy): Eukaryota > Viridiplantae > Streptophyta > Magnoliopsida > Fagales > Juglandaceae > Pterocarya > Pterocarya stenoptera. The sequence goes on along the minus strand of QEOT01008203.1, from coordinate 206,399 downwards.
TACAATTCATGTCCTTACTTAATTTCAAATTTATGTTATTTAATTTCCTCGCACTTTTAATTTCCTGCAATTTAAATTCCTTGCACTTTTAATTTCCTGCAATTTAAATTTATGTCATTTAAATTTCTCGCATTTTTAATTTCCTGTAATTTAAATTACTGTCATTTAATTTTCCTACACCTTTAATTTATGCAATTTACTTTTATGTCATTTAATTTTCTTGTTCCTTTAAATTTTAGTTATTTAATTTCTAGCAATTTTAATTTATTATCTTGCATTTTAATTTCTTACTTTTCATTGCCCACTCAAAACCAACAAACATAAATCTAGTCCATGACTAGTAAATTTTCATTTCCATTGCACTCTCACATTCATTGTACATATCATCACTTTAATTTTTATTCTCATTGTAAATATTTTCATGAGTTTGATTTTTAAACACTTTCCTTGAGGAGACGATTTAAGAATTTATTCCTAATTATTACGCGACACTCTCCTACACTTGGGATAACCTTTGTGCTACTCATTTTTTAGTGAGTCAGCTGCACATGACTCTCTATGCTTGGGGTAGTTTCAATGTGACAAGGCTGGTTTAAGTTTAGGAAATCGTTAGATGCTCTTACAAAATGATCTAACCTTATGGTAGAAGGCCTGAGCATGGTAGAAAAATGATGGCTTGACAATCCCATGTGCTTGTTGGTGATGTGTTTGTTGGATTAACATAGATAGGATGGGGATCTAATCAAGCTTGGCACCCATGTTTTGCTAACCTTTGAGTTTCCTTCAAGTTGGGCCTTAATTTGGCCCTCACTTTGGGCTCCAAGTTCCAATATGTTGGGCCTTATCTTAGGCCTCAAATGCTTATTGAGTTGGGCCTCACTTTGGGCCTTACCTTGTGCTTTGTTTTGGGCCTTGCCTTGGGCTTGAGCTTAATAAGCTTGGACCTTCAAGTCCCACTAAACTTGGGCCTTCCCTTGTCCATCTAGCTTCCAAGAATTGGTAAAGAACCAATTACCATGTCCATTGAGGTGGCAAGTCTTCCTTTACCACGAGTCACCTTTCCATTGGCCACTTGGCATCACATTTTCACAAAAAAATTTATTGCTCTATAATTTTTCAAAAATTTCAATTAGAGCAACGTGAAAGTTGTTTTATCAAATTATGATCCTTAATGCCTCAATTAAATCCAACAAGCTTGGTGCTATTATGGATAATAATTCTTTAAATTTGAGCTAATCCTCATGACCATTGTCATATAGTCCAAGATTTTGCCACAAGAATCTCTTAGCACTTGTATTTCTAGTGGGGTATTACGCGAGTATGCATCTAGTCAGCCCTTGACTTTGGTGGGATTCTCTACTATTTTTCCATCTTCACACTAGCATGATCTTGTTTTTGCTTTGGTGATTCTTCATAGACCTAAAGAATAATTTAGTGTTATAGTCCCACAAGTTTAGCCATTGCACCCATTACCTTTGCTTGAAGGTCTCTTTGGCTCTACTAAGATCACCATACTCTTTGACGCTAGATCCAGCTAAGGTAAGGAACTTCGTGTAGCGGTTGTCCCACTCCGTTGCGATCTCATGAACTAAACTTTGTTGCCTTCTCGCATGCAAAGCAAATGGGTGATGTGTTATTGGTCAGTTTTGGGGCAGGGCACAAAACTGACAATCCCAAGTGATTGACCCAAATATGGTTCCATTGCAAATGAACCTCGCCTATAAAGAAAGACTTGTACGGATCGTAAATTAGAAGGAGCAGAGGCTATGGTCCAAAATCGTAACGATGGTGAAGGTGCAATAGGGAAGTACAAGAAACGAGGGATTTACATGAAAAAATGAGCGGATCATGCAGGAGCAACTTTCCTATTTATTCGCGCCAATGTAATTGACCTGGAGCACACTATATGAGGGTAGATAGTCAAATTGAAGGCATGAGGGGATAAATGAGCCTTCAGACTACCTTTTTTAGATACAACATCTAGAACTCTCAAACTATTATCATGGTGCGAGAAAGAGGACACCATGAAAGGTAGTCTTACTGTTGGAAGTAATCTGTCGTTTCATTGAAGGAAGATTGAAAGTGGTAAGGCTAGAGGGAGAACGACGATGAATCGGAGAGGAACGACGTCGAGATGAGGAGGATCATCCAAGGGTTAGGACCCTAATCCCAGAAATGATTGACCACACCAAGAGGCAACAAGGGGAGAAATGAATGATCCAAGAATGTGGTGAACAATAAAAGGACAAGGGTGGGAATTCAAAAATGTCCTGCGACGCCAAATCTAACGTAGTTGAATGTTATCCCAATAGTGGGAAACATCTTCTATAAATAACCCTCCAATTGCCTTTGGGCCCGAATGGCACGACCCCTAGGTAATATGCCCCCTTCTGTTTATCATCTTCTTCAAATATGTGCTCAAACAACCTATCTTACCATTAATAATGAAGGGCCGCCCTATCTTTGTAAAGCAATAAAAGCTGGCCTTACCTTAGGGCATTGGGTAGGAATCAGCCCCAGCACAGCCACCCCTCCCCGGTACATTGTCTTTAAGACTTTGCAAAGACCTATGTTTTTGGCAAACACTAACTTAATCTTCGAAGTATTAACAGCCAGCCAACCTGACATAATTGCGTATTAGCAAGCCCATCAAGCAACCAAGAATCATTACCAAGTGTTCGAGAACATTATCAACACATGATAATGCCCAGAATACAGATCTCTCGACAGTCATGGACCACAAATCCATGGGTGCTAAGCCTGGAATATTAGATTCCCACTGAGCTTAAAAATGCACCAATTGTAAGACAAACAATATCATTTCATGACACATTTCTAATGTAGGTTTGCTTAATTTGGATCCTAGCTATAAAACGAGTACCAATATAAAAGGTCATTCAATCGACATTGAATCGTCCAGGTGGATCAGGTTCAGAAGCCAACACAAAGGAAATAAAAAGGGAATAAATAAAGCTGCAAAGACACCGTCACAAGACAATCTTTAAGGATAGACAGAACAAACTTCCACCACCACCAGCAGAACATACTACTACTATACTCCCCGTAAAGATAGATGAAATCAAGATAAAGGAAGCTAGGAGGCCTCCCATCATATCGTCAACCCTGCCTCCTTTTCTTTTTTGGATTATAGAAAAAGATTCTTTTATTAGGGTTTTTGATGGAGGCAAAATGATCATGTTACGAGCACAAGTGATTGAACGAGTAACTAGTGGATCAACAAGAAAAGACGCTGGATCAATCCGGCGTGCTCTACCTATTGTGGATAAATTATGATCAAAGGCGTGGGTTGTTTAGTGAGAATCCCCCCTCTGCAAACAAATTGCTTGAATATTTTCTAGATACCTCCATTCATAACATCCTTCCAAACTTATAACCATGGGTTTACAAGGAAAGTATTCTGACCATGGATTATTGTCTCTTTTACTAATATTGCAAACATTTATTCAAAGCAGTAAAATAGCGGTAAACTAGCAAGCTTCCGTAACAGATCACTTAGCCATCATCTTGACAAACTCTTCATAGCTTCTCTGGCCATCACCATCAACGTCCGCCTCCCTGATAATCTCATTGACTTCTACATCAGTGACCTTCTCCCCGAGATCAGTCAGCACATGGCACAACTCAGCAGCAGAGATGAACCCATTCTGATCCTTGTCAAAGACCCGAAATGCCTCTTCAAGCTCCTTCTCCCAATCGGTGTCTGAAATAAAACAATCATTTTATCCACGTGATGGAAATGAGATTTAGCAAGAAAACCAATCATTTTAAAGTTCGTTGACCAAGTATATCTCAATAACTCACAAAAACCGTTAGTTGAATTGCTCATCAGTTTATGTATGTAAAAAAAATGTATTATAGAAAACAGGAAATGAAGAATATCTGTAAAAATGAAAACATGCAGCAAGATGCCAAGACAGATCAGTCTCTTCAGAATTTTTGAACGTTACTATTTATCAATAAAACGCAAAACAACAAATTTCAACAGCATAGGAACAACATGTGACACCCCACAACGGCATATCTCATGATCCTATAACCGCTTGATCTTTACAAAATAGTGTGAAATGAAAAACAAACGCATAGTTTCCAAGAAATGAACATATGATTGATAGCAACTTTATTCCTCGTCTAAAGAACATTGTTAAAGTGTAGGGTGACTGAAACCTTTAAGAAATTTTCTTTCTTCCTTGTCTTCCAAACAATAAACACATCTGAGATTCAATTTCCTACCTCGTCGATCTCTTTTCTTCCCACCCAATTTCTTTCTGCCAGCAAGTAAGCGGTGAATAATTATCAGTTCATACACGGTATCCAGAAAGCGAAACATAGAGCAACGAAGAGAGAGGAATCCTTGGATGCAAATAAAACTCAAGGTTTAGAACCATGGAACCGAGTAAAATTAAGGTAAAAAGAATAAAAGAATAAAAGAACACAAACAATGGAAGAGACATGATACAAAAGCGCAGAAAAAATGAGATCCATATAAATCCTTAGAAACAACGAACTAGTCCATAAGAACTAGATAGGACACTCAAACCAAAAAGAAACAGCCTTCAGATTCATCAACATGGCAGAGATACAGAGAGAGACGGACCGTCGCCATCGAACATAGAGATCTGGCCGTCAGTGAGTTGGTCCGCCATTCTTATTCTCCTCCCTCCTCGAAAATTCGCTGCTTGCTTTTGTCTTTTTCAAAGGCGGAGAATATAATATATCTAAACAAGTAGTGGACTTGCTGAAAAATCACACTACGAACTGGACTCTGGGTGGATGCCTTATAGGAGATGCAAGACTACTGCTAGATTCTTATGCTTACTGGAGAGTATCACATGCCTTTCAAGAGGCAAATTCGGCATCACACAGTCTAGCAAAAGATGCTCTTGGATGTTTCGAAGATTTTTATGACATTGAAATATGTCCACCCTGTATTTTCTCTATTGTTGCCAAGGAAATGATATAACTATCTAACTTGATTCATTCAGGTTTTGGATGTAATTGGTGATCATGGTTTAATGAGATCAGTTTCTCTTTCAAAAATATAAATAAATAAATAAATAAAGAGAGAGTAAAGAGGTGGAACTGGAACTGCAAAGACAGAGCAACTTTCTTTTTAGGAATATTTCATTAGTAACCTTTATGTTTTGATTCACCAGCTCCTTGGATTTCTTGGATCGTCAGAAGAGAATCACTTTCTAATAAGCTCATGTAGTCAAAGGTGAGAACACAGCTACAAACCCTTTAGCATTGCTAGAAGTTCTATTTATGTGAGCTCATTTACTGTTTTTTCCTTTTTGGTTGATGTAGTTGTAACTTCCCCTTGACTATTGCGAAGGATGATTCCCACACCTGTATATTGTTAGTTATGAAACATAATTCCATCCAAATTTAATTTCATGGCATCTTGTGGTGGAGGTCCCATCTACGGCACCTCTTGATACTTCTTTGTAACACCCCGTATTTTAGTGTATTTTAATGAAGGATTATTTTAATTAATTTAATGATTGATTCTCTAGTTTTAGTATTTTGGGAGTTTTAAAATATTATTTTATAATATTTTATTGGGTTTTCTTCTTATTAATTATTATTTCAGATTTAAATTGATCTTTGATTTAAATTGGTTCGTTTATGGGTTTTAAAATTATTGTTGTTTTATTTAAAGCATTTCACTGCGTTTAATTTATTTTAATTAGTGTTATGCAATTTAATTGCCTTTTATTTTAAAGTATGTTATTGTTGGAGTTTAATATTTTATTTTAATTAGTTTTGAGTTTATTTTGTTTTATTTAATTTACTGGTTTAAAAATAATGTTTTGAGGATCAGTTGTGACTCGAAAGTGGTGAGGATTGGACCTCATTTCT